>JARTUT010001130.1:0-23354 GCA_030674115.1 Micraspis discolor
TATCTGTCTGAGACGTACAGTAAACTGATGCAGGAATGGGTCAGGAAGGTGGACAAGATCGAATCGAGCACCAAACGGAAAGCGAAAGAGGCGAAGAACAGGGAGTTCTTCGAGAAAGTATTCCCAGAATTGAGGAAACAGAGGGAGGATAAGGAAAGGTAAGAGTGCCATTTTTTGGCGACAGCCGTAAGGTACTCAGCGCGATCTGCACAAAATTTATGTTCAACTCGCGCACCTGGTAAGGGATTTTTATAGACCGTTCAACACGACTTGTGATCTTACGTTAAGTGTTGCTCTAAGACTTGAACCAATGTCCACATCATAGACTACCTATAGATAGGCAACTCTGGCATGAATTTTGGTCCCGGCTTAGAGCTCAACTTACAGCGCCATCTTTCGTCATCTTAGAGTTGATTACAGATTCCATTCGCACAACGTTCCGTCTCGTGGCGCCTTCTAGTGCATTTTTATAAGAGTTATCATAGGATTCCACGCAAGCGCAGGTTGAATCCCATATTTTTATTGGATTTGAAAACAAATACATTTGAAATGACCATAATTCTTTTAATCTGCTGTAGATTGTCACAATTTCAATAAAAAAATATCATTTGATCAGAAAATTGTGACAATTTGCAGCAGATTAAAAGAATTATAGTCATTTCAAATATATCTGCCTTTCAAATCAAAGAACATACTAATCTTTAGAGGATGAAAGGAAAAAAAAAAAAGAAACTTTAGAAATATATATATAATGCAGTAAATAATCAATTTACAAAATTTCAATATCGAGGAAAGAATAAACGAACCAACAATAATTATGCAACAATTACTCATCAAGTTATGAAAATACATTGAAAGAATAAATTAGAATATTAGTGACAGATACATCAATTTAAGCATGAAATGCATTAGATTTATACTTTTATGTCAGAAACAATTTCTAAAAGTCTTATTTTCTTTTAGATACTTTTTCGGATGCCATCTTCATTATTGGATCATAAGATCATATTGTTTTTTTTTCCCAAAAAATTTTTTATAAATAGTTCTGTCATAAAAGTACAGAAATAATATCATGGCAAAATCTATAAACTTATTAACTGAAATTCCTTGAATTTGGCGTTTCAACGGTAAATCGCACATATCCGTTGAAGTATTCTAGAATCTTCTGATAGACGATTTTATGAAACCTACTATAAGTGGAATACCCAAAACTATAATCAATGATCATGAGCAGTTCACTTATATATAAATATCTTGTTATTGCCTCAAAGTTTCTTCAGGAGTTCTGGAGGGTAGACAAAGTATGCTTACATAATCTGAAAGATTATTGAAATTACAAAAATGATAATCATAGGGAGTAGAATGAATTACTTATCCATATAAAAATGCTTTATGCAAATAACACTTTTGGATGAATGAAGACATGGATTTCTGATTCTTTCCAACCAAACATTTCTAACACCCTCAACTTGTGTAATGAAAAACCTAGAAAGAAAACAGTGTTAGAAACTGTCCCAAATTTTTACTAATCAGAAATTACTACACGAATATGAAATTGCTACAGAAAATATTAATTCACAGTACATTTTTGTTGAGTTATAAGTTAATCCAAAACTACTACTTATATGAATGCAACACATACCTTTTGACATTACTATCACTGTAGCAATTGGGAACACAGCAAGAATAAACCATTTCAATTAAATTAAATTGAATAAGTTGAAAATGAATAAACCATTTCAGTAAACCAGTTCATGCTCATCATAAAATAGTTTCTTACTCTTCATAAAGTCCACCAAGAGTGAGGTCCGATAAAATCCGTTTTTGCCGATCACTACTGAGAAGTCCTAGTTTACCGATCCGAGCTTTTGAGACGACAACAGATGTCTCTACCGCTCGTCGAAGAAAAACGTGACCACCTTTGTAGTAGGCGAGTTCCCACCCCTGGTCCACATTACCACGGTTTGATAAGAAACGTGATACTTTTCTTTCGTGAATCATAACGTCCTTGCAGCTGACTATAAAAGAAAAGTGGTAACACCGCAGTTACTTAGAACCTACGGCCGATGTGGTTCGTACGGTTATCACTCCTTGTAATTGGCGCAAATATCGTACCACCAAGGGAGCGTGTTAAAACTAGTTTTTGGAAACTAGAAATGAAAAGGTAGTGGTCAGAGGAATTGTTGTTTATGTATCAGGCCTACAAATAGAAAACCGCCGTTTTACCATATGTTGCACTAGCATTGCAAATCGGACGGTAAGTACCAACAGAAACGTTACATAGTCGGCTGAGGCATCAGTCAACAACTGTACAAAATCTAGTTTGTCTATTTTTCCTGTGCTTTGTTTTGATTGTACGCTAAAATGGCTAAATTCGAGCCGAGCAAGCCGACATATGCGGGAAGTGTTGCTTTTTGCATCTCATTCGAAAAAAAATGCCGCTCAGGCGCGTCAAATGATTGTATAAACTTATGGTGAATGTTGTATTAGTGAAAGAACCTGTCGGGAATGGATTCATTAGTTCAAAAATGGAAAATATGACGTGGAAGACAAGGAACGTCCTGGACCCGTGGAAACGTTCGAGGATGCAGATTTGGAGACTTTGCTGGATGAAGATTCCTGTAGAACGCAACAGGAACTTGCAGATTTATTAGGGGTGACCCAGTAAGCGGTTTCTCATCGCTTAAAATGCTTAGGAAATATCCAGAAACTGAGACGTTGGGTGTCGTACGAGTTGAAGCCTAGGGACATCGAAAGGCGTTCCTCCAACGGCAAAACAGAAAGGGTTTTTTGCATCATATGCATTCGAAAGCGAAACCAAACATTGATGGCTCGAATTTGATGCTGTGTATTTGGTGGGACCAGCTTGGCGTAGTGGACTATGAACTCTTGCAACCAGGCGAAACCATTACAGGAGCCCTTTATCGGACGCAACTGATACGTTTTGTCGAGCGTTGAAGGATAAACGCCCGCAATACGCGGAAAGACACGACAAGTTAATACTTCAGCATGACAACGCTCGTCTAACGCCCGGTTTCACAATGTCTGGTTACCAAAAAGTTAACCTCAGGGGTTAAGCTAAAACCACCGAAAAGTGTTTCACAGTTGTCGGTTACACATTTACCAATAGTTAACCTGTAGTATTTTTGACCACTGGATAATTCGATGGTTAAGAGCTGACCAGAAGGTCTATAATCCCTTAACCTCACTTTTTACTATTTGTCAGTGTTAGTTTACTGTGGCATGACTCTCGAATATATTGGCAAACTTTAAAAATAAGAGTTGTGCTTTGATATCATGATGGATTTGTATGATGTCAACGCCTTCAGTGATGAGGAGGAAGGTCTACGGCGGCCAAAAGTTATCAGACCAAGAACGAACTTTTTCGAAGAATATGATGAAAGAGATTTCTTCGATCGCTTTCGACTCACTCCCAGAACAGCACAAAACGTGATAGATGAAATAAGTGATCAGATTGAACATAATACAGGAAGGTAAATCTTGAAATAACAGTAAGTTTAGCTTCATTATTAAATACTGTTATTTTTTCAGAAATGATTGTCTGTCTCCAAGTAATCAGGTGTTGCTGACTTTGAATTTTTACTCCAATGGCTCATTTTTAAGGACATCTGCTGACATGTCAGGTGTAAGCAAAGCAACTGCTAGCAGAGTTGTCAGAAGAGTTAGCTTGGCCTTAGCATCTCTAGCCCCACGCTATATAAAAATGCCCCAAGATGCAGAAATACCTTCGATTAGACAGGCATTCTACAACATAGCAAAATTTCCAAAATGTATTGGTGCGATTGACGGTACCCACATAAAACTTCAGTCACCAGGGGGTAATAATGCTGAAATATTTAGGAACAGAAAGCAATACTTCTCAATCAATGTGCAAACTGTCGCAGACCCAAATTTGAAAATTAGGAATATTGTCGCAAGGTGGCCTGGATCATCTCATGACTCCCATATATTCAGAAATTCCTCATTATACCAATTGTTCGAGGATGGTGTATATGGTGACTCAGTTTTATTAGGAGATAGTGCATACCCCTCAAAGAGTTACTTGATAACACCTCTTCACGAGGTGACAACTGCAACTCAAGCTCTATTCAACAAGTCACAAATCCGAACACGTAATGTCGTTGAGAGACAAATTGGAGTATGGAAACGTAGATTTCCAGCTCTTTCAATGGGAATGAGAGGTATCATTGGACACAATTCAGGCCATCATAGTAGCAACAGCTGTCCTTCATAATATTGCTTGTGATGCAAATGAAAATGTACCAGAAGTAAGCAATGACCAGGAAAGACTTATTGAATTGGGAAATAATATTGGAACGGCATTAAATGAAAATGTTCGAAACAATATCACAAGGAATAATTTTATAAATTATTTTGCCAATATATAATTTTTATTCATTGTATTCATGGTTATACCTGTGTTCTATGTGAATTTTTTAATATCGAATAAATTATTTGTTGAAAGTGTTTTATGATTTTTAAAACAGAATATTAATTGAAAAATGTGATCAAATTGAGCACAAATCATTCATGCATCCTACTCCACATACCGGTGAGAGGTATGTATAAATGCAGTTTCTAAAATGAACGATTTAAATCGAAACATGATTGAGTAAGGCAATGATATCGATATGTTCAAAATAAATACTTTCATCAGGGAATCAGCAAAAAGAATTCAGTGAATATCTCAATTTTATTATATACAATTATATACATATATTTATTTAACATCATTATTGCTACCATCTACAATATTGATACCATATTCAGCCAATTGCGCATCTATGAGGAGATGCTTTTTCTTAAGAAGTTCCATTTTTAAATGGTGCTCCTCAAGAAATTTTTCTTTTTGAAGTTTAACAAATTCTAATTTTTGTTCTATTAGGGCACTGGACGGATTACCTATTATTTTCGTGGTAGTTAACCTTTTCAATTTTCTGACATTTTTGCCCCTCAATTTCTCTGATGGAGCTCTCCTCAGATTTTTAATTGTATATGAACTCCAATTTTCAGATGTTTTGGAATCATCCTCTTGTGGCGATGGATCCTCAGAATTTTCTGGTGACTCTTCCTGCTGACAAAGGTTTTCATCCTGGATATGATTTTGTGTACTTGTTGAGGCATTTCACCAGATAGATGTGGGAGTGGGACGCGTTGGGTTGGCTGAGGGGACTTGTGGAGTGCATTTCCCTTGAAAATTGATGTCTGTCATCATCATAATTATTTGTTAGACCAGTAAGTTGTTGCCCCAAAATTTCCTTGACAGCAACATCAATTTCAGTTTCTGGAGGCAAGGTGTATTGTCCTCCCCTGTTCTCAATACGCTCTTCTTTTCTTCCGCATACTTTAGTTTTGTCCTCTTTTTAATATTATTAAATTTCTCTTTCAAGTTTTCAAAGAGCGAGGCACCTTCCACTTGACAGAGTTAAATTCTACAGAAATTTTCTGCCAAGCACTCTCCTTCTCCTTCCAAGTGAAACAATTGCTTCTCTTACATTCCACAACGTCCCTATACTTATCGATCAGACTTACAAGGAGTTGCTCCTCATCTATTGTAAAATTTGCAGATCTTCTATTTGAATTTTGACCTTCCATCTCTCTGCAATGAAATGAATATTAGGATACGGAAAACGACTATGAATAATAGAAAACGCGGCTTTGCATATGTATATTTAAAAATTTAATACTCACATGATAATACAACGATACCAAATCGTTGAAAATAAAGTTAGCAGTTGATGATTTGGACACCTGTATCAATTATCTACAAACAAAAACTAAAACAAATATAAAATGAGGTTATATCAGCTGTTTTGAGCAATGAACTATGAGAGTATTTTCTTCTTTTTCCCTTTTCTTCCGAATAAATGACTGGTAAATAATATGGTTCTATGGTTTGAAAAATGTCAACCATTGCCAACCTAAGTTAACCCATGGTAATTTGACCAACACCGTTACTAATTGTTGTGAAACGTTTTCACAGTTTACTATTAGTTAACTAGAAAGTATTTGGTCAAATTACCGACAGGTTAACTATACTTTGTGAAACCGGGCGTAAATGTTTCCAAGGTTGTGAAAACATACCAGGAAACATTGAAATGGGACAGCCAACCCACCCGCCGTACTGCCTGACATCGCCCCTTCTGATTTCTACCTATTCCGATTGATGACGCATGACCTCGGCGCCCAGCACTTTCGTTCTTACGAAGAATCCAAAAATTGGATCGCGTCAAAAGACGAACAATTTTTTCGACGAGGAATTCAGAAGCTGCCAGAAAGATGGGAGAAAGTTGTGTCTAGCGATGGAAAATATTTTGAAGAATGAGTATGTAACGAGTTTTTATAATAAAACCTCAAATTATGAAGTAAAACGGTGGTTTTCTTTTTGTACGCCTATGTAGTATGATTGACCAAGACACTGTCGTTGAAGACAATGCGAAGCTCTGAAACCCTGTCTTCAGGAGTTCAGTAAAAAAGCTCAACATTCACGGAAACCTTTATCACAAATCCAATACTCAGCATAGAAGTTTTGAATTCAATCAAATATGAACAAGTAATTATACACTGAACCCTACTTGGACGATAAATTAGATAAAGTCATCATAATTATAATAACTTGTTAATAATCGATATATCGAAAATTATTCTAATTGGAAATTTACTTGATTCTTACACTCTTCTTTTTCAAGGTCATGCTTTCAGGATATGTTTCTATATCTTCATCAGATCAGAAGCACTACAAATCGTGGATAATAATAAATTGTTTATTTTGCTTGTATCTTTATTTAAAAAAAATTGCACAGAAAAAAATTAATTGATAACAAATGGAGACTAATCAAAACACCTATGAAGAAACAAAATTTTGACTGTGAGCTCAATACTACAAAACGAATCTCTGTTAATAATGGTTTCAAACCTGACACCAAATATTGAATAAATTCTTATTAAATCAAGCTTTAACATTAATATACCCCAAAAACGAAAAAATAGAACAGAATCGATATATAACACTAAATTATACAGGTAAAAAATCAGTAGAAGTAGCAAATTGTTTGAAAAACAAAAAAAAATTCAATATAGCATTTAAAACCAATAATACTTTCAGTAATTTAATAAAAAATAATAAAGAGAAATTAAATAAAACAAAAAAATCTGGAGTATATAAGTTGAATTGTGGTTCATGCCAGAAAATATATATTGGACAAACAGGAAGGAACTTCAAGAAGAGGATTAAGGAATATTTGAGTAGTTTCCTGAATAAAAAACAGAACTCAACTTATGCGAACTATCTTTTAAACGAGATTCAAACTACAAAATTTTGCACATAGAAAACAAAAGCAGAGGATTTAATATTCTAGAAGCAATGGAAATTAGCAGATATAACAGGCAAAATATCTTATTTAATGACCAAACGGATGTCAACAGATCACCATTGATAAACATGCAATTTAAAAAATTCAGAAGCATTTATAATACGTTCCCCTCTTCCATCTTTGTGAAATATTTAAGGAAGACTCAATTTTATTGGAGTAGTTTAACATCGAACTTGCTTGAAGAAGCCAAGAATTTGGCGTAACAATTGTTGCAAATGTAGTGTTACAATATTGTTGAAACAAAATAAGTGTGGAAATTTTATTAAATAAATTTCATTTAATCATATTCAAATTAAATGAAAATGGATTTCTAACAAGTGAGGATCTCAACCATTCAAGGAATTCATTTTCTAGAAACCATTGAAAAATTTCTAGTGGATAACTAATTGAAAAATCAAACAAGGAAAAATTTTAAACACATTCGATCAGTTTGATGTTTAATTGATTTTAATTCTTTAAAGGTCCGTTAAGGGCTTTTTGTTTGATGAGATTAACCACAAAAAAATCGCGGCTTGCAAAAAAAAATATACGGGAAAAATTCATCCCTTAGTCTTGGAAATTTTATAACGTTAGAAGGGTTCTCGACCGTTCGCTGGATCATGACAATATACTGAATCAGTTTTATCTCGATAAACTATAAAACAATCAAGTACAAAGGGAATTTTTCAGTTTCTGTCTGCCACATCAGCTTTTGAATTTTTTTTTCAATCTCCATATGTAATTGAAAATTCATTCATTGAGTGTTTAATGAAAAAAATTTATTCCTATAATAACTCGTATTGTTGTAAATAATATAATTAAGATTCTGAATAGCGCAATGACTAATGTTTTCAGCTCTTAATGATGCTTTCTAAATTGTCGAATTGGATATTGGATATAAAGAAAACTCCATACATCAATCAATTTTCATGTGCTTGATGGAGCATTCACGTCGATGGGAAAATCTACGGATGGAAAGAGCTCATTATTCAATTAAAAAGGTGAAACAAGTATAAAGTATTAGTGGACTTCGTTCAAAATCATAAATAATTACCTTCATGTGAATGTGAAAGGTTAATAATCTTCGTGAACGTTCCTCAATCATAATTATAATGTGCTTCATAATTAGTATGTGAATACCTAATAAAAGTAATCGGCATAATCACCTTAGTTGTGACTGTAATTTATTGTTTTTGGTTTTTTTTGTAGAAGGTTGTTTGAACGTATTTATCACACTAAATGTATTATATTCAATACCACATCATGTTTGTGAAGGGTCATCCAAATGTGACGCCTAGATGTCAGCACTATATAATTTTTACACGTGACATCTTTTCAAATGACATAAGCCATTTTGTTTTATTAGAAGGTAGAGCACAGTTTTAACCATGGACAGGTACACACTGCAGCAACGCGTTTACATCATTCAAAGTTATTATGAAAATGAGCTTTCTTTGAAAAATACCCATCGCAAAATTCGTGGTTTTTTTATGTAAATATATTATTTGAGAGACTTCTTTCTTCAAGTGGTCTTCTATTAATAAACATAGATGCTTTTGCAGTTGCCCACGTAAATCTGAAAATATGTGTTCTCAAACGATTAAGAACTGTCCAAATTCAAAACCAGGAATTTTTTCAGAAGGATCAGAAATGAGATCCTTATTGAACATTCCATAATTCTTTATCGCTAATGTTCAAGTTGAAAAACTTATTGTACTATAATGGTTTTCGTGATTTCAATCTGGGAACTATATGTTGTGAAATATATGAAAGTAAATTAGGGAAAGAATGATATTTGCTCCAAGAATTCAGAGCTGTCTGGAAATATTGGAAGGGACAATATTAGACAAAACTGGTATCCAATGAACCGGTGTAGATCTTGCGGTGCCAGTAATTATTCCCATGGATGCATTCAATTCGGCATCTGTATGTGCACTATTGAACCAAAGAGTGCAACAATACTCAGTTGCAGAAAAGACTAAGGCTAGAGATGCTGTGCTTAGAGTGGAAGCATCAACACCGCAAGATGATCCAGCTAACTAATTCATTAATATATTCCAATTTGTAAGATAACTCTCGAGCAATCCACATGTAATGCCTTTACAGCCCATAATCCCCAATATTCCCAGTAGTAGTTAGTGATTATCGAAAGCTTTTCTTAAGTAGACAAAAATACAAACTTTGGAGCATTATCAATAATCAATAATAATGCTTTATTTTAGCCCATGGCTACAATTTTTACAGCAGAAAAAACAACACAAAAACAACATAACAAAATGTGTACAAGTACATAACTACAACTGAAAATAAAGTTTTCTTAGCCTATTTTTAAACACTTTTATGTTTGGTGAGGACTTAACCATCTGTGGTAGAGAATTATATAATCTTAGTCCTTCAACAAATAATGATTTCTGTAGCACATTCGTATTAAACCTATCTATAAAATAATCTTCCCTCGTTCTTAAATTATAACCCAACATATCCGATCTTTTTATCAGATAGCCTGACATAAATCGAGACATCAAATTATTTTTAATTTTGTGAATGAATATCAAGTTGGCTTCCTCCACCATCTGCCTAATATTCAGAAATTTCAATTTCGACAATATATACCCTATCCCAGCATATCTATCACATTTTAACAATATTCTCATCGCCCTATTTTGCATTATTTGAATCTTATTCAAATCTTCACTATTACAGTACATCAATAGTGACATACAGTGCTCGAAACGCGGATGTATTATTGCATTACTAGTAAGCCTGTAGATCCATAAACCCGTAGATCTATAGGTCAGTAGATCCGTAAGCCAGTAGCTCAATAAACTCATAGATCAATGGAGCGCGCGCAGAAACACGAAACACTGCAAAGAACCCGTTAAGAGTAAATAAACACATAAGAACGCGAAAAAACACGAAAGGACCCGAAGAACACGAAAGAAAGCGAAGAAACACTAAAGAAAGCGAAGAAACACGAAAGATCGCAAAAAGCCCAAAGGAAGCCGAAAAAACCCCGTCGAAAGAGAAAAAACATTGAAGAACTGGAAAAAACACAAAAGCACCCGACGAAACACTAAAGAACGCCAAAAAACACGAAAGAACCCGAAGTAACACGAACGAACGCTAAAAATCCAAAGGAACCCGAAAAACCCCGAAGGAGCACAAAAAACCGAAAGTGCGCAAAAAATCCCGAAAGAACTTGACCCTGTATGACATTTCATTCAAATTAGCTCCTGTACGCGGAAAAACACGAAAACTTGAGAAAAACTCTGGTGAAAGTCGGCTCTAGGAATGCGCAACTCAGATGTGACACCCTGTATATGAATCGAAAATATTTTATCGAATTAAAAACCCGTAAGCAGACACAGTCGAACTAACTCGATGGAAAGTATTTCTTAATAATAGGCAACGCATATGGGACACCCTGTATATAATTGATTCACAGTGGGTGCTTTTTCCTTAAAAAAAAACAAAGTAACATCGTTTCAACTCGATCGATTCACGATCGGTGAATTTTACTAAGGTGAAATAAAAATTATTCGATAAAGGTCTGGAGGTGTAACCGTGAACAGAGTGCCTCGCCGATTATTTCGAAATTCGTTCCATTCGTTCATGCGCGAACTTAGTAGGTCTCTCAGAACTTTTGTGACATAACGGATGGATTCTCCACCGAAAATGGCCGTTTTCTATCGGAAAATACTCGGTCTTTTCTCGCTACTTGGATATGAAAATGGATACCCGGAGATTGGTAATTTCCTAAAGATTCGTTTTCTACCGCTCGCAGGGCGTTAGGCCGTTTTTCGGGCCGCACGTAACGAAAGCGTCGGGGCGGTTTTTTGACGTTTCTCGGTACTCGCGGTGCAAAGTTGCCGTTTTTCTTGCGTCATTTTCGTCTAGATTTCTGGGGGGCTCCGGAGATCAGCTCCTAGCCAGGCACGAGGCCGTTCTTTGTGTCGAAAAAGCGACCGCCCCCGTCCTGCTTCGGAGGAGAACTTCCGTCCGTTTTGACCCTTTGGGCGATTTAGCGAAAAACGCCGTTTTGAGAGCGCCTAGGGAGGGTTTTACGGTCGCTTCTTCTAAAAGAGGATGCGCCCTTTCGATTTTTTTAAGGTTCCCCCGGTGTCGGCCCTTCGGCACTCACGGAAAGCTTCGCTTCTTGGGACTCAAGTTAGCCACGCCCACCCTTATTGCCATATTATATAGTCGATAGATCATATACCGCGACCAATCAGACCTTTCGAAAACCAAATTTACTTTTGGAAAATGATACTTTTTTAATTGTGTAGTGACATAACCTCTTTTTCAATATTCTCTCGAATATTTTAGCTACTGCTGTAGTTAATGATATGGATTTTTACAGAAGTAATAATTTCCTGTAAATTTTTCGAACTGAACTATTTTATTGAATACTAAGCAGATGAAATAGCGGTTAATAACAGTAGTTAGTAATCACAATGAATTTATTACAGGTTCAATAGGGTCGGCGCCAGGGTCAAATCTGAAGCCGACATGGAGGAGATCATGGACAACCTCCAGGAACAAGCGATGGAAGATAAGAAAATGCGCAGCTACGCCGTTATACCCCCGATCTTGCTGGACAAGCGGGAGAAGGAGATACAATACAAAAACAACAACGGATACGTGGAAGACATGGAAACGATGTACAAAAATAGGCAGTACATAAACATGTGGACGTCGACGGAGAAGGAGATCTTCAAAGAAAAGTAACGATTTATATCATCAATCATAAGCCACTTGCGTTGTAACAATCATCTGCAAAGACTAGTATTTTGAATATCATACGAAAATTATTAATATAGAGTGCGGCAAAAGTCAGTTCTCACTGTGTGGTATTCACGCATGCGTGTATTATCAGCCAGGGCGGAAGGAAGCAGCTGACACGTAGCGAATTGAGTTGTCCGCGTGTAGTAGTGTTGTTGTATACGTTTGCAGTGCGTTCGTTGCCATGGCTGCGCGCTTAAAGTACACAAAATAAGAACGTGTTTGTTTGCTCACTTCCTACCTAAAACTTGACGGAGATTATGCTGAAATTTTCAGAAGATTTCGCCAGCAATTTCCAAATAAACAAGTTCTCACCAGACACAAATGGTTCATGTGTGTTGAAGAAGAGGAAACAATTTGAACAGAAAATGGAGGGCCACAAGTAATTATTGATGTTATATTTTTCTCGAAATGAATTTATTTGCAATTATTTTTGCTTTTTTTCCTCATATGAAAACGCTAAACTGACTTTTGCTGTACCCTGTGTAAAATGTACCATCTTTATGTGTTCAAAAGGCGATTTGTACCATGTGTTTAAAAGAGTCACTGTGCTTAATCGATATGCGAGCACCATCTCTTGGATTTTGTAAGGACGTTAAATTTCAATTATGAAAGATTTTATTACTCTATTGACCATGTTACATGATTCCCACAAGAATACTATTGATCTTTTCCAGGAGCGCTTGACTAATTACCATTCGTTTTCAGGTACCTGCAACATCCGAAGAATTTCGTTGTGATATCAAGCTACTTAGATAGAAAATCGGTGGCTGACTGTGTACACTATTATTATACGAGTAAAAAGACAGAAAACTACAAACAACTCCTCAGGAAGTCGAGGCAGAGGACAAGAGCATCGAAAAATACTCAGAAGGTCAACAATGCTGCAAATTCTTCAGTTGTGGATATTTTGACAACCGGTAAGAGGAGAAGAAGATTAAACTGATTTCTTTGCGAAATTGCCTGTTTAGGTTTTAATCGGTCTCGGCATGAAACTGCATTTTTATATACCTTTATCTGCACATAACTCCTTTCCAAGATAATGTTTGTGGTTCTTAAAGATGACAGTTATAGAGAGTTATTAGAGGGCAAAGGCAATATATAAGCGCAATGAAAGCTTAATTGTTCACACAAATGCTCCCCATACAGGTTTTTTAAGGTGCACTATTGATGAAAAAGTAGTAGTCAGCAAAACAACTCAATAAATGTTGAACAAAATCTGATAAAATATTTATTTGAAAAACTCCAAAGGATAACATGAATATTCAATAAAAACTTCAATGGGGCAAAATTTTTTGGTTGGCAATTTGAAATTGCTTTTAACATTAGTTCAAGAGTCACATAAAAAATGAACCACGTGGTGGTTAATCTTGGAATGAGAAGTAACAAAATAAGCTTTCAATACAAGAATAATAAATTACTTCTCGATTCAAGATGATGATTATTTTGGGATTCAAACATAGAAAAATTATATCATGAAATTTGTCAATAGTGCTTGAAACAATAGGATCTAAATTTAATTCAGTTGATCATGGACAATTTATACAGATAACAGGGAAAGTATAGTTACCAAAGAATATTGTTGCAAAACAAGATATTTGACCTAATCTTGACGTGAGTAAATAGTAGTATAATGGATGGATAAATCACAGAAGTAACCCTTCGTAGTAGTTTTCAAACTACTATGAAATCAGGTGACAGGCCCTCATCAATATACGAGGATGTATCAGAAAAGAACAAGACTGGTGCTATAGTATATCCATGAACATTTATTTAAATAAATTCTTGAATGGTTGAGGTCCTCACTTGATTGAAATCCATTTTCATTTAATTTGAATATGATTAAATAAAAACTTATTTAATAAAATTTCCACATATTGTCTTTCAACAATATTGTAACACTACATTTGCAACAATTGTTTCGCCAAATTCTTGGTTTCTTCAGTCGAGTTCGATGTTAAACTACTCCAAAAAATTGAGTCTTATTTATTTCACTAGATGGAAGAGGGGGGAAACGGAATTCTAAATGTTTCTGGGATTTTTTTGGCATGTTTATCAATGGCGATCTGTTGAAATCCGTTTGGTCATTAAGATATTTTGCTTGTTATATCTGTTAATTTCCATTGCTTCTAGAATATTGAGTCTTCTGCTTTTGTTTTCTATGTACAAAATTTTGTAGTTTGAATAAAACATATGTCCCTCGTCTAAAAGATGGTTCGCATAAGTTGAGTTCTGTTTTTTATTCAGGAAACTATTCAAATGTTCCTTAATCCTCTTCTAAAGTTCCTACTTGTTTGTTCGATATATACTTTCTGGCATGAACTACAATTCAAATATACTCCTAATTTTTGTTTTTATCAATTTTCTTTATTATTTTTGATTAAATTACTTAAATTATTATTGGTTTTGAATGATTTTGATGATAAAAATTTGCTACTTCTATTGATTTTTAACTGTATAATTTAGTGTTATATATCTATTCATTTTAATTTTTTTCGTTTTTGGGTTATATTAATCTTAGAGCCCGATTCAATAAAACTTTATTCACCACTAAATTACACAGGTAAAAAATCAATAGAAGTGCAAATTTTCTGAAAAACAAAAGGAATTCAAAACGAATAATACTTTGAGTAATTTAATCAAAAATAGTAAAGACAAATTAGATAAAAACAAAAAATCAGGAGTATATAAGTTGAATTGTGGTTCATGCCAGAAAGTATATATTGGACAAACAGGAAGGAACTTCTAGAAGAGGATTAAGGAACATTCAAGTAGTTTCCTGAATAAAAAATAGAACTCGAAATATGCGAACCATCTTTTAGACGAGGAACATATGTTTGATTAAAACTACAGAATTTTGCATATAGAAAACAAAAGCAGAAGACTTAATATTGTAGAAGCAATGGAAATTAACAGATATAACAGGCAAAATATCTTGAATAATGACCAAACGGATGTCAACAGATCACCATTGATAAACATACCATAAAAATCCCAGAAACATTAGGAATACCGTTGCCCCCTCTTCCATCTTGTGAAATATATAAAGAAGACTCAATTTTTTTGAAGTAGTTTAACATCGAACTCGCCTGAAGAAGCCAAGAATTTGGCGAAACAATTGTTGCATATGTAGTGTTACAATATTGTTGAAACACAATAAATGTGGCAATTTTATTAAATAAGTTTTTATTTGATCTCATTCAAATTAAATTAAACAATTTCAACAACTGTCCTTCGAAGTTCTCTCCATTCTGTTCAATACACTTATCCCATCGCTTTATCCAATTATTATAAACTTTGTGAAACCATTTTTTGATAGTCTGATTATTATACCGGTCACAGCTATGTTGAGCTCTAAATCTGACTCAAATCACCTCTCAATCCTTTTTTGACTTCAGGAAACTAATAGAAGTCAGATGGACCCAGGCCAAGAAAGTAGGGGGATAAACCACTACCCTATTTCTTGACCAATCGTTGATCTATTAGCAGACATTGTTGTGATGCAGAGTCCAGCCAGAGTCCTAATAAAGCGGCGTTTTTGGCGCTCTTGTTCACCTGAACAGAGTGCTTATCAATTACAGTACCTATGTGAAAAAAGTGTTTCTTTTGATCTCAAGAACCTATGGTTAAAATTAACTCAGTGGTCAGAGATTCACCCTGTATATGCTTAAATATTCGTTTATTTATTTGTCAAACATTACAAATCATTTACGTAAGAAATACAACAATTCACTCCACCCTGCATAAATAATGTTGCGACATCTATCGCCCCAAATACGTAGTATTCATCCCTTTGTTTCAATCAATAATTGGCTTACTCTGTTAGTAGGATTTGATTTCAATTCAACAGATGGCGCTATCGATGAAAATCTCGCTTTTCTGCAGATTTGTAGCAGAAGCTCTAGGGATATATATCTCCCTATCAGAAAATATGAATGGGACATATTCTAATGGGATGCTATAAAAAATGAAGTCCAACTTAATTTGATAGAACGAATAATGGGTTTTAATTATTGTACTAAATGAATATAGCACACTAGAAGTGAATAGTCTCACTTTAAGGAATATCTTCTAAAACTTTCGATTAAATAGGTTGTTATCTTAGTAATTTTGGATTATTCCATACAATAAATTTCAATTTGATATATTTCATAAATCGAAACATCTAGTTCAGACAATTTCTCTGAATTGGTAGAAACTTATTCGTTTCAATTCCCAAACGAAAATATTTTACATAGATTTCTAAAGACCTACAGTATCTTTACCCTATTCAACTTATTTCCATGGATTTACATAAATATCCATAAGGCATTAAGGAACAGCTGTTAAAAATGGCGGCCTGTAGACTGATACATAGAATTTCATCTTCTGTTAGTTGTAAATTAAAAAGTTGAATTGATATTTAAATACAATATCCAATTATAAATAATTTTTGAGATTTACTGGCTGCCATATGGCGTCATTCGACAGCATCTACAATAGCTCAATACATACTGAACAGTTTATCAAGATTTCACGTAATCATGGAAGGATTTCAATGTTCTGTAATAATTTCATTCTATTATAATTATTCCCTTAATGATAGGAATAAATATAATATTCCAAATCAGAATTGGTAACTTATTGTTATATGATAAATACCAAAATTTTTAAACTAGATAAGATGAAAGTAAAAATTACAAGAAAATATCCTAAGTTATCCGCATCTTTCAATTTTTATTTTATTTGAAAATTCCGGGATGTTTTTTGAGAAGTATTTATATTCAGACATGTTCAGTTGTGAAATATTAGACTTCAATAGTCAACATTAAATCAGATTCTAAAAAGAGGAGAAATTATGTAGAATAACAGTGTATAACAGACATAAAAGATGACGAGATATTGTTGATAATGGAGCTCGTGTTGAATGATTATTTGGGCTATTACCATCATCTATTGTGGATGTAATGTTTTCCGACGTTTCGATAGACATCTTCTATCTTTATCAAGGAGGAAAAGTAAAAAACCTTTTGAAAATGATCAATTTTCAAAAAGTCAATATGACAGAAGTCATGAAAGAAAAATGAACAATGTTATATACTCATCTGTGGTATGATGATCTTTTTAAGTTGGATCGAACTATCGGCGTCCAAACTTCTGGCAGATCTATAGATGGAGCACTTATGGAATCTGGTGTTATTTTCATAAATGCTGCTTCTTTGATTTTTCTTCTTGCAAGTTTTTCTTCTTTGGATATTATTGATGCTTCATCCCATTTTATACGATGATTCTCATCTACAGCATGTTGGACTAACCTGGATTTGTCACTGTCTAGTACTCGTAGAAGCTTCTGATGTTCTTTTATTCGTACATTCAGAGGGCGTTTAGTTTCTCCGATGTAAGGTAATTCATATATGCAGTTCTTTGTCCTTTGTGTCTCATTATTAGGCTTAACTTTTGTAAGTTTAGCTCTGATAGTGTCTTGAGTTTTGAATGCAGTCGTTATGTTGTATCTATTTCCAATTCTTCTCATTTTCTCCGACAAACCTTTTACATAAGGAATTACGGTTTTAATGGTCTGATTTATATCTGTTGGTTCAGGTTGACTTTCTCTTGTTCGTTTAGCTTTTTCTAATATCTTTTGGGGTAGCCATTGCTTCTAAGAGTTTTCGAGATGTTATTTATTTCTTCGTTTTGGTCTTCTTCAGTGCAACAAATATTTATTGCTCTATTAAATAAACATTTTGCTACTCCCAATTTAGTGTTTAGTTGGTGGTTTGACTCAAAATGTAGATATTGTCCTGTGTTCGTTGGCTTTTTATACACAGTGGTTCTTGGGATTCCATTTTGTTTATGTACAGTACATCTAAGAATGGAAGTTGTCTGTCCTTCTCGATTTCAATTGTGAATTTAATTGATTCCTCTTGATTGTTTAGATATTGAAGGAATCCATCTATAGTGTCTCTTCCATGTTGCCAAATAATGAAAGTATCATCTACATATCTTTTCCACAGTTTGGGTTTAAGTACATATTTTTCTAATGCCTTCTGTTCGAAAATTTCCATATATAAATCAGCTAAAATTGGTGATAGTGGTGAACCCATGGCCATTCGAATTCTTGTTGATAAAAGATGTCTTGAATTGGAAATATGTTGTTTCAATACAAAGAAAGCATTTCCATAATTGCATTGACGCTTAGTGTAGTTCTTTCACTAAGGGTTTGATCTTCTTCAAGCTTTTTCCTAACTATGATAAGTGTTTTATCTGTCGGAATATTAGTGAACAAACTGGTGATGTCGAAGCTGACCATAACGTCTTCTTCCATGATTTCTTGATGTTTCATTATTTCTATGAAATGTTTCGTGTTTCTTATCATCGATGTTGAATTACTTTTTAATGGCGATATAATTTTCAGCAGAAATTTAGCCAATTGGTGGCATGCTGAATTTCTTGAACTCACAATTGGTCTTAGAGGAATATTTGCTTTGTGTATTTTTGGTAGACCGTATAAATGTGGTGGTTTACTGAAGTGAGGTGTAAGTCTTGATAAAGATAGAAGATGTCTATCGAAACGTCGGAAAACATTACATCCACAATAGATGATGGTAATAGCCCAAATAATCATTCAACACAGACATAAAAATGTTAGAAAAAATTCCTAAAATAAAAAGGATACCTGCGTGTGCTACTATCATCTTTATTTGTGTAGGTCCCTTTATAATGGGTTTACCACACTGCAATATTCTTGTGTTGTGGTAGGGAAAATTGATCATGATCTTCTTTGTATCACGTGGATTGCACCAACAAATCTTATGAAGTTTTAGTGTGCAGTAAACCAGTAATAGATCAAGGCGTGCTTTGTCGCAGTTCTGAAGATTTGTAACCTACTTCAGAGCCTGTTAACCAGTAAATAACTTTCGAAGGCATATAAGCTGCACCCCTCTACGCAATCTGCTGAAGATGGCTAAGGGAATAAAACACCTTTGAGTCAATGTAGCTTTTGGCATTGTTTGGAAGTACAACTATATCTCGATCAGACATCCTTTGAGAGGGATATAAGTAGATTTATTAGAAATGGTACCTTATGGTACAGGAGGTTTCAGTGTAAAGGAAATATCGCCAACGCAATCAATCCAGATTTCTAGTTTCCTTCTTCAGTTTTCATATTATCCTCTTCCGTTAACATAGAAAAGTAGCGAAATGCAATCAAAACTTATTGAATGAATTCTATTACTAACCAAACAATCCATTTTCATTCTAGGCGTAACGACGCGGCTTCAACAGGAGCAGCAGCGAAAACTGTCGTCCGCGAGGCGAACCAAAACCAGGACTCCGCCTCGACGTCGACGACACCTTCCTCGCTACCTTACTCCCAAAGCGGCACGACGACGACGACCACCTCATCCACAGCCACACCTTCTTCATCAACAACGACTACCACGACGACGGTGGCCTCCGTCTCTTTGGCGACGTCCACGGCGCCATCCTCAAACGCTCCCACCAGTCCGCTGAGCGCCTCGGCCGTTATCGCCTGCTCTACGCCGTCCTCTACGGCCACGTCGTCCGTGTCGACTACGGCCAACTGCGCAGGCGCCCCTACGACTGTTAAACAGGAACCATCTGCGTCGCCCCTGCCCGCCTCCGCAGGTCCGCCGGAGAAGTTTACCGATTTCAACTCGTTCGAAGAGTACAACAACCAGCTTAACAAGGGCGCAGTCGCTACCACCGGCGACCAGTATTACGGAGAGGAGACGTCGTCCGGCGCAAAGGCCGAGGTGATGGAGGTTAAAATGGAGGTCAAGATGGAGATGGAGTCTGCGCCTGAGGCTGTGAGGTGAGCTTTGGTTAGGAAATGCGTTTGCGCCTGTTGTCGGTATTCTGGCTGAGGTCATGTTCAAGTTTTCTTTAGGTTTATATAACGGTGGGTTTCAGTTGCGCAGTAAGCATAGACTTCTTCTTCTGCTTCAGTAATTGACAGCCAACTGTCTCTCCTGCTTTTTGATGGTGTGGTTCTTCCTATCGGCGTGTATCCATCATCCTATTGACATATCCATTCCATGCTCTCCTTCTTCCTCTTGCTCTTCTTACCGTGTCACCTTCTCCACATTTTTCTATGATATGGGTACTTTCAGTATGTCCTCTGATGTTTAGTAGGATATGGCACAGAGAGTTTTCATTTCGGTTTTTCTCATTTGTCTTTTGGTCACAGGTCCTACGTATGAATTATGTATTCCAAATTGATTGTTTGAGATATTGAGGCGGTTTTGTTGACTTGATGTCTCACTTCCCCTTCGCCTTTTGTCAGCTTGCACCTTGAAAGTTCTCTAGATAATGTCATTGACTTTGTTTTGATGTTTTATCTTTTTGCGATCAAGATGGCGTCATCCGTGTTGTACAAGCTGTGTATTCGGCGTTGTCCCATTCTGTATCCAGGGCCGCACTCCTTAACTGCTTCTACGATCTTCTCAAATAAGATATTGAACAGCAATGGTCTTCCTGACAGTTTTCTGTTCATGTTTTTAATGATATTACCATCTTTATGACTTTTAATTACTTTCCGACATTCCTAAGTAATACTTGGGATGACGACATTACAGGTTGTCGAGTGTTATTTGATGTTGTGAATGAAAATGAATCGAATCTCTTCATTTCTCTGTATTTATTTAAAAAAAAAAAACATTTTCATGCACTGTTCAATTTGAATATGTTCAAAAATAGCTTGTCTTGGGCAAAATTTTCCCTTGGTTACCAAATCCTAAGGCAGGTATGCCTTTTTCAATTTGTAAATATCCAGTTATCAATCTTTTGCTACACTTCAAATATTTTGTTTCATTCCAGTCATATATGCTACATTTCATATTTATCATTACTTTCTACAGCTGCCCGTCTTTATTTTAATTTAATTCTTATTATTTATTATTATTTATATACAAAGAGTTGAGGCATAGCCTATAAACTCACAAACTAAATAAATAAATTTGAATTCGAAAACAAAAACGGTTATCTTATCGAAAAAAGAAAAACAGTAGTAATATCATGACCCAATCAGAACTATAAAAAAAAACACCTAGAGTATAAAAGAAAAATGTCCTCGATAATAAAATTTTCATCTCTAGTCACCTAAATAATTTTCTCCATTATTATATTTCATCAGAAACAACTTGAGTATTATTTTTTGTCATTAAATTGTCAAAACCTATGAAGTCTCATCAATGTCTATCAAAAAATTGACATTTTGAGAAATCCACTTCTAGCAGGACTTTTTCGAGATATAGAATGAGTATAGTATACATCATCTTGAAAACTACATGTCTTTTAACATTAATCAACATATCTTATCGAAAAACCATTTTGATTCAATGTGTAGATTTATTATTTGGCAATAGCCACCATCTTTTTATCTTGGTACCAACGTTTCGATAAATATCGTTTTCCAGGCAAAAATTTACTTTTCAGAAAACAGAATATATTTGAAAAAATGTCAGTTTTAATGCAGCGTAAAGATTTCTTAACTTCTCAATAATAGGTTGTCAAATATCTAACTACCACTTTTTGCTCTTTATTCAATGCTTTATAAAAAGTGTTACAGTGATCGGATTTAGTTCAAATATGCGCCGTTTTGTTCGATAATCTGTTTCCATCTAGACGGCAACTTCATAATACCTCCCTCGTAGAAGCCCCCTCTTTATTTGCAAAGAACTAGGACAGCCACTTTTCACAAGCCTCTTTTGAGTTCAACTTTACACCACCAAGGGCGTTCGCCATGGACAGGAACAGGTGGTAATCACTTGGCGCTATGTCCGGTCTATATGGTGGATGCGATAAAACCTCCCATCCGAGCTCCGTAGCTTCTCAATGAAATGTATGGTCTGGCGTTATTCTGGTGGAACACTACACCCTTCCTGTTGGCCAATTCTGGACTCTTCTGGTCGATCTCCTGCTTCAAGCGGTCCAGTTGTTCGCAGTAGATGGTAGAATTAAGCGTCTGGCCATATGGGAGCAGCTCATAGTGGATGATTCCCTTCCAATCCCACCAAACACACAGCAAAACCTTCCTGGCCGTCAATCCCGGCTTGGCCACTGTTTGGGACGGTACACCTGCTTTCAGCCACAACCGTTTTCGATAGATATTGTCGTATGTGATCCATTTTTCGTCGCCAGTCACCATCCGCTTCAAGAATGGGTCGAGTTCGTTCCGTTTCGCAGGCGTTGATTCGTCCAGAATGTTTTTTGCGTTAAATCATGCGGTACCCAAACATCAAGCTTTTTTGTATCCAGCCTTCTGCAGATGGTTTAAAATAGTTGGGTGACTAACTCCAATCACCTGGACGATGTCACGAGATGTCACATGCCGGTCTAATTCGATTTATCAAATATGATTTGATCGTCACAGGTTTTCCGCCGGCAGGCTTATCCGTGGTGTCGTTTTCACCGGCTCTGAATCGTCAAACCATTCCTCCGCGGTTCAAACTGGTAGAGTGCCATCCCCAAAACACCACTCACGGAGCGTTTCTTAAACGGATTTGCCTTTAAGGAAGGAAAACTTTAAAATAGCACGAATTTCGGCGTTAGTGAACTCCATGTTTACACGTCTAAAACTGTTGAACGCAATACCCAAACTGATCATGCATAGCGTCGTTTTGTAGGTTATGTCATAACCTTTCAAATTATGTACATTATTGCCAGTTACGAGCTCTTTAGCACTTTGTACATGGTCGCGAAATTCAAAGACAAACAGGCGGAAGGTAGATATTTGGCAACCTATTATAATGCGGAACCAACAAACTTTGAAGATCAGCTTTTTGAATGTTAATATTCTGCATTGAAAACGATAGAAGTTGTCTATCGAAAAATTTTTAGCAAGAACAATAGGAGATGATGGTTATTACCCAAATAATGATTCTACACGAGTTCCTCTAATTAAATTCATTGTTATGAATGCTGCAGATACAACGTCTCTCGAAATGTTGATTCTAATTAACTATCCTGTAAGATATATTGAAAAAAAATTCTACTGAAACTCCTATTGGTCAAAATCGCCCAGGCGCAAACTGATCCGTCGTTTCCCCTTCTACCCGCCACCCAGAAAAAAAAGGAACGCGTAGCGATCCGTTTCGTACCCGACGCCCGATTGAAATTTAAATTTATCAATTTCAATTTATCAGAATACATAGAGCGATGGGGGATTTTTCGCGAAAATGCAATCTTGTCTTGATTAAA
>JARTUT010002435.1:0-23216 GCA_030674115.1 Micraspis discolor
AATGGTAAAGCGCAAAACATTAATTTTGCTATTATTCTTGAGCAGTAGATTTCATAGTCGATTCTTTTCATTTGTTCTGTATTACCCATTGAAAACGATAAATTGACATACGGCAATCACCTACTCCTCAGGGATCTTGAATGGTAAGGTGAAAAATATTAAACTCGCTTTATTTTAAGAACAGTTGATTTCATAGGCGATCTAGATCATGAGTTCTGTGGAAGACCAATTGAATACAGTAAATCGACATACGGCAATCACCTTTTCCTCAGGGATTTCGAATGGTAAGGCGAAAAATATCAAACTTGCTTTATTTTCAGAACGGTTTATTTCATAGGCGATCAAGTTCATGAGTTCTGTGGAAGATCAATTGAAAACAATAAATTGACAAACGGCAATAACCATCTCCTCTGGGATTTCGAATGGTTGAGCGCAAAATATTCATTTTGCTATTTCGCTAGAGCAGTAAATTTCATAGTTGATCTTCTTCATTAGTTCTATACTACCTATTGAAAACGATGCATTGACATACGGCACTCAGCTACTCCACAGGGATTTCGAATGGTAAGGCAAAAAATATTAAACTCGCTTTATTTTCAGAACAGTTGATTTCAAAGGCGATCTAGTTCATGAGTTCTGTAGAAGACCAATTGAAAACAGTGAAATGACAAACGGCAATAACCTATTCCACAGGGATTTCGAATGGTAAAGCGCAAAATATTTATTTTGCTATTTATCTATAGCAGTAGATTTTATAGTTGATCTTGTTCATTAGTTCTGTATTACCTATTGAAAACGATTAATTGACCTACGGAATTCACCTTCTTTTCAGCGGTTTCGAATATTAATGCGAAAAATATTAAGCTCACTATATTATCTGAACAGTTGAGTTCATAGGCGATCTTGCTCATGAGTGCTGTAGAAGACATATTGAAAACAGTGAATGGACATACGGCGATAACCTTCTCCTCGGGGATTTCGAATGGTGAAGCGCAAAATATTTATTTTGCTTCTTCTCTATAGCAGTAGATTTCATAGTTGATCTTGTTCATTAGTTCTATATTACCTATTGAAAACGATGAATTGACATACGGCACTCAGGTACTCCTCAGGGATTTCGAATGGTAAGGCGAAAAATATTAATCTTGCTATATCTCTGAACAGTAGATTTTATAGTCGATCTTGTTCATGAGTTCTGTAAGACCTATTGAAAACGATTAATTGACATACGGCATTCATATACTTCTCAGGAATTTCGAATGGTTAGGCGAAAAATATTAAACTCGCTTTATTTCCAGAACAGTTTGATTCATTGGCGATCTTGTTCATGAGTTTTGTGGAAGACCAATTGAAAACAGTAAATTGACAAACGGCAATAACCTACTCCTTAGAGTTTTCGAATGGTGAAGCGCAAACTATTTATTTTGCTATTTCTCTATAGCAGTAGATTTCATAGTTGATCTTGTTCATTAGTTCTGTATTACCTATTGAAAACGATTAATTGACTTACGGAATTCACCTACTTCTCAGGGGATTCGAATGGTAATGCGAAAAATAATAAGCTCCTTTTACTTTCAGAACAGTTGAGTTCATAGGCGATCTTGTTCATGAGTGCTGTAGAAGACCTATTGAAAATTGAAAAAAAGATTAATTGACATACGGCATTCACCTAATTCTCTGGGATTTCGAATGGTAAGGCGAAAAATATTAAACTCGCTTCCCTTTCAGAACAATTGATTTCATAGGCGATCTAGTTCATGAGTTCTGTTGAAGACCTATTGGAAACAGTAAATGGACATACGGCAATAACCTACTCCTCGGTGATCTCGAATGGTCAAGCGCAAAACATTAATTTTGCTATTATTCTTGAGCAGATGATTTCATAGTCGATTCTCTCCATTTGTTTTGTATTGCCTATTGAAAACGATAAATTGACATACGGCAATCACCTACTCCTCCGGGATTTTGAATGGTTAGGTGAAAAATATTAAACTCGCTTTATTTTCAGAACAGTTCATTTCATAGTTGATCTAGTTCATGAGTTCTGTGAAAGATCAATTGAAAACAGTAAATAGACATACGGCAATCACCTATTCCTCAGGGATTTCGAATGGTAAGGCGAAAAATATCAAATTCGCTTTATTTTCAGAACAGTTGATTTCATAGGCGATCTAGTTCATGAGTTCTGTGGATTACCAAATGAAAACAGTAAATTGACAAACGGCAATAACCAACTCCTCAGGGATTTCGAATGGTGAAGCGCAAAATATTAATTTTGCTATTTCTCTATAGCAGTATATTTCATAGTTGATCTTGTTCATTAGTTCTGTATTACCTATTGAAAACGATTAATTGACATACGGAATTCACCTACTTCTCAGGGGTTTCGAATGGTTATGCGAAAAATATTAAGTTCACTTTACTTTCAGAACAGTTGAGTTCATAGGCGATCTAGTTCATGAGTGCTGTAGAAGACCTATTGAAAACTGTGAATGGACATACGGCAATAAACTACTCTTCGGGGATTTCGAATAGTAGAGCGCAAAATATTTATTTTGCTATTTCTCTAGAGCAGTAGATTTCATAGGCGATCTAGTTCATGAGTTCTGTGGAAGACCAATTGAAAACAGTTAATTGACATACGGCAAACACCTATTCCTCAGGGATTTCGAATGGTAAGGCGAAAAATATCAAACTCGCTTTATTTTCAGAACAGTTGATTTCATAGAAGATCTAGTTCATGAGTTCTGTGGATGACCACTTGAAAACAGTAAACTGACAAACGGCAATAACCAACTCCTCAATGATTTCGAATTGTGAAGCGCAAAATATTTAATTTGCTATTTCTCTAGAGCAGTAGACTTCATAGTTGATCTTGTTCATTAGTTTCATATTACCTATTGAAAACGATAAATTGACATACGGCACTCAGCTACTCCTCAGGGATTTCGAATGGTAAGGCAACAAAATATTAATCTTGCTATATCTCTGAACAGTAGATTTTATAGTCGATCTTGTTCATGAGTTCTGTAAGACCTATCGAAAACGATTAATTGACATACGGTATTCACCCACTTCTCAGGAATTTCGAATGGTGAAACGCAAAATATTAATTTTGCTATTTCTCTATAGCAGTAGATTTCATAGTTGATCTTGTTCATAAGTTCTGTATTACCTATTGAAAACGATTAATTGACAAACGGAATTCACCTACTTCTCAGGGGTTTCGAATGGTAATGCGAAAAATATAAGGCTCACTTTATTTTCAGAACAGTTGAGTTCATAGTCGATCTAGTTCATGAGTGCTGTAGAAGACCTATTGAAAACTGTGAATGGACATACGGCAATAACCTACTCTTCGGGGATTTCGAATAGTAAAGCGCAAAATATTCATTCTGCTATTTCTCTAGAGCAGTAGATTACATAGTTGATCTTGTTAATCAGTTCTGTATTACCTATTGAAAACGATAAATTGACATACGGCAATCACCTATTCCACAGGGATTCCGAATGGTAAGGCGAAAAATATCAAACTCGCTTTATTTTCAGAACAGTTGATTTCATAGGCGATCTAGTTCATGAGTTCTGTGGAAGACCAATTGAAAATAGTTAATTGAAAAACGGCAATAACCAACTCCTTTATGATTTCGAATGGTGAAGCGCAAAATATTTAATTTGCTATTTCCCTAAAGCAGTAGATTTCATAGTTGATCTTGTTCATTAAGTTATATTACCTATTGAAAACGATAAACTGACATACGGCACTCAGCTACTCTTCAGGGATTTCGAATGGTAAGGCGAAAAATATTAATCTTGCTATATCTCTGAACAGTAGATTTTATAGTCGATCTTGTTCATGAGTTCTGTAAGACCTATTGAAAATGATAAATTGACATACGGCATTCACCTACTTCTCTGGGATTTCGAATGGTAAGGCGAAAAATAATAAACTCGCTTCTCTTTCAGAACATTTGTTTTAGGCGATCTAGTTCATGAGTTCTGTTGAAGACCTATTGAAAACAGTAAATAGATAATCGGCAATAACCTACTCCTTGGTGATCTCGAATGGTAAAGCGCAAAACATTAATTTTGCTATTATTCTTGAGCAGTAGATTTCATAGTCGATTCTTTTCATTTGTTCTGTATTACCTATTGAAAACAATAAATTGACATACGGCACTCAGCTACTCCTCTGAGATTTCGAATGGTAAGGCGAAAAATATTAATCCTGCTATATCTCTGAACAGTAGATTTAATAGTCGATCATGTTCATGAATTCTGTAAGACCTATTGAAAACGATTGATTGACATACGGCATTCACCTACCTCTCAGGGATTTCAAATGGTAAGGCGAAAAATATTAAACTCGCTTTATTTTCAGAACAGTTGATTTCATAGGCGAACTTGTTCTTGAGTTCTGTGGAAGACCTATTGAAAACAGTAAATGGACATACGGCAATAACCTACTCCTCGGGGATTCGAATGGTAAAGCGCAAAATATTAATTTTGCTATTTCTCTTGAGCAGTAGATTTCATAGTTGATCTTGTTCATTAGTTTTATATTACCTATTGAAAACGATAAATTGACATACCGCACTCAGCTACTCCTCAGGGATTTCGAATGGTAAGGCAAAAATATTAATCTTGCTATATCTCTGAACAGTAGATTTTATAGTCGATCTTGTTCATGAGTTCTGTAAGACCTATTGAAAACGATTAATTGACATACGGTATTCACCCACTTTTCAGGGATTTCGAATGGTGAAGCGCAAAATATTAAGTTTGCTATTTCTCTATAGCAGTAGATTTCATAGTTGATCTTGTTCATTAAATCTGTATTACCTATTGAAAACGATTAATTGACATACGGAATTCACCTACTTCTCAGGGATTTCGAATGTTAAGGCGAAAAATATTAATCTTGCCATATCTCTGAACAGTAGATTTTATAGTCGATCTTGTTCATGAGTTCTGTAAGACATATTGAAAACGATAAATTGACATACGGCATTCCACTAATTCTCTGGGATTTCGAATGGTAAGGTGATAAATATTAAACTCGCTTCTCTTTCAGAACATTTGATTTCATAGGCGATCTAGTTCATGAAATCTGTGGAAGACCAATTGAAAACAGTGAATGGACATACGGCAATAACCTACTCCTCAGGGATTTCGAATGGTTGAGCGCAAAATATTCATTTTGCTATTCCGCTAGAGCAAAATATTTCATAGTTGATCTTGTTCATTAGTTCTATATAACCTATTGAAAACAATGAATTGACAAACGGCACTCAGCTACTCCTCAGAGATTTCGAATGGTGAGGCGAAAAATATTAATCTTGCTATATCTCTGTACAGTAGATTTCATAGTCGATCTTGTTTATGAGTTCTGTAAGACCTATTGAAAACGATTAATTGACATACGGCATTCACCTACTTTCGAATTTCGAATGGTAAGGCGAAAAATATTGAACTCGTTTCATTTTCAGATCAGTTGGGTTCATAGGCGAACTAGTTCATGAGTTCTGCTTAAGACCTATTGAATACAGTAAATGGACATACGACAATAACCTACTCCTCGGGGATTTCGAATGGTAAAGCGCAAAATATTAATTTTTCTATTTCTCTTGAACAGTATATTTCATAGTCGATCTTGTTCCTGTAATACCTATTGAAAACGATAAATTGACATACGGCAATCACCGACTCCTCAGGAATTTCGAATTTTAGGCGAAAAATATTAACCTCGCTTTATTTTCAGAACAGTTGATTTCATAGGCGATCTCGTTCATGAGTTCTGTGGAAGACCAATTGAAAACGTAAATTGACAAACGGCAATAACCTTCTTTTCTGGGATTTCGAATGGTGAAGCGCAAAATATTCATTTTGCTATTTCTCTATAGCAGTAGATTTCATAGTCGATCTTGTTCATGAGTTCTGTAAGACCTATTGAAAACGATTAATTGATCCACGGCATTCACCTACTTCTCAGGGATTTCGAATGGTAAGGCGAAAAACATTAAACTCGCTTTATTTTCAGAACAGTTGATTTCATAGGCGATCTCGTTCATGAGTTCTGTGGAAGACCAATTGAAAACGTAAATTGACAAACGGCAATAACCTACTTCTCTGGGATTTCGAATGGTGAAGCGCAAAATATTTATTTTGCTATTTCTCTATAGCAGTAGATTTCATAGTTGATCTTGTTCATTAGTTCTGTATTACCTATTGAAATCGATTATTTGACATACGGAATTCATCTTCTTCTCAAGGGTTTCGAATGGTAATGCGAAAAATATTAAGCTCATTTTATTTTCAGAACAGTTGAGTTCATATTCGATCTCGTTCATGAGTGCTGTAGAAGAAATATTGAAAACAGTGAATGGACAAACGGCAATAACCTACTCCTCTGGGATTTCGAATGGTGAAGCGCAAAATATTTATTTTGCTATTTCTCTATAGCAGTAGATTCCATAGTTGATCTTGTTCATTAGTTCTTTATTACCTATTGAAAACGATAAATTGACATACGGCGCTCAGCTACTCCACAGGGTTTTCGAATGGTAAGGCAAAATATTAATCTTGCTATATCTCTGAACAGTAGATTTCATAGACGATCTTGTTCATGAGTTCTGTAAGACTTATTGAAAACGATTAATTGACATACGGCATTCACCTACTTTCGAATTTCGAATGGTAAGGCGAAAAATATTGAACGCTCTATTTTCAGATCAGTTGGGTTCATAGGCGATCTAGTTCATGAGTTCTGTGGAAGACCAATTAAAAACAGTAAATTGACATACGGCAATCATCTATTCCTCAGGGATTTCGAATGGTAAGGCGAAAAATATTAATCTTGCTATATCTCTGAACAGTAGATTATATAGTCGATCTTGTTCATGAGTTCTGTAGGGCCTAATGAAAACGATTAATTGACATACGGCATTCACCTACTTCTCTGGGATTTCGAATGGTATGGCGAAAAATATTAAACTCGCTTTATTTTCAGAACAGTTGATTTCATAGGTGATCTAGTTCATGAGTTCTGTGTGACCTATTGAAAACAGTAAATGGACATACGGCAATCACCTACTCCTCAGGGATTTTGAATGGTAAGGTGCAATTTATTAAACTCGCTTTATTTTCAGAACAGTTGATTTCATAGGCGATATTGTTCATGAGTTCTGTGGAAGATCAATTGAAAACAGTATATTGACATACGGCAATCAGCTATTCCCAGGGATTTCGAATGGTAAGGCAAAAATATCAAACTCGCTTCATTTTCAGAACAGTTGATTTCATAGGCGATCAAGTTCATGAGTTCAGTGGAAGACCAATTGAAAACAGTAAATTGACAAACAGAAATAACTAACTCCTCAGGGATTTCGAATGGTTGAGCGCAAAATATTTATTTTGCTATTTCCCTAGAGCAGTAGATTTCATAGTTGATCATGTTCATTAGTTCTATATTACCTATTGAAACCAATAAATTGACATACGGCACCCAGCTACTCTTCAAGGATCTCGAATGGTAAGGCGAAAAATATTAATCTTGCTATATCTCTGAACAGTAGATTTAATAGTCGATCTTGTTCATGAGTTCTGTAAGAACTATTGAAAACGATCAATTGACATACGGCATTCACCTACTTCTCAGGGATTTCGAATGGTTAGGCGAAAAATATTAAACTCGCTTTATTTTCAGAACAGTTGATTTCATAGGCGATCTTGTTCATGAGTTCTGTGGAAGACCAATTGAAAACAGTAAATTGACAAACGGCAATAACCTACTCCTAGGGGATCTCGAATGGAATAGCGCTAAACAATAATTTTGCTATTATTCTTGAGCAGTAGATTTCATAGACGATTCTTTTCATATGTTCTGTATTACCTATTGAAAACGATAAAAACGGCATTCACCTACTTCCGAATTCCGAATGGTAATGCGAAAAATATTGAACTCACTCTATTTTCAGAATAGTTGATTTCATAGGCGATCTAGTTCATGAGTTCTGTGTGAAGACCCATTGAAAACAGTAAATGGACATACGGCAATCACCTACTCCTCAGGGATTTTGAATGGTAAGGTGCAAAATATTAAACTCGCTTTATTTTCAGAACAGTTGATTTCATAGGCGATATTGTTCATGAGTTCTGTGGAAGATCAATTGAAAACAGTATATTGACATACGGCAATCAGCTATTCCCCAGGGATTTCGAATGGTAAGGCAAAAAATATCAAACTCGCTTTATTTTCAGTACAGTTGATTTCATAGGCGATCAAGTTCATGAGTTCTGTGGAAGACCAATTGAAAACAGTAAATTGACAAACGGAAATAACTAACTCCCCAGGGATTTCGAATGGTTGAGCGCAAAATATTTATTTTGCTATTTCCCTAGAGCAGTAGATTTCATAGTTGATCTTGTTCATTAGTTCTATATAACCTATTGAAACCAATGAATTGACATACGGCACCCAGCTACTCTTCAATGATTTCGAATGGTAAGGCGAAAAATATTAATCTTGCTATGTCTCTGAACAGTAGATTTAATAGTCGATCTTGTTCATGAATTCTGTAAGACCTATTGAAAACGATCAATGGACATACGGCATTCACCTACTTCTCAGGGATTTCGAATGGTTAGGCGGAAAATATTAAACTCGCTTTATTTTCAGAAGAGTTGATTTCATAGGCGATCTTGTTCATGAATTCTGTGGAAGACCAATTGAAAACAGTAAATTGACAAAAGGCAATAACCTACTCCTCAGGAATTTCGAATGGTGAAGCGCAAAATATTTATTTTGCTATTTCTCTATAGCAGTAGATTTCATAGTTGATCTTGTTCACTAGTTCTGTATTACCTATTGAGAACGATTAATTAACATACGGAATTCACCTACTTCTCAGGGGATTCGATAGTAATGCGAAAAATATTAAGCTCACTTTATTTTGAGAACAGTTGAGTTCATAGGCGATCTCGTTCATGAGTGCTGTAAAAGACCTATTGAAAAGAGTGAATGGACATACGGCAATAACCTACTCCTCGAAGATTACGAATGGTAAAGCGCAATATATTTATTTTGCTATTTCTCTAGAGCAGTAGATATCATAGTTGATCTTGTTCATTTGTTCTGTATAACCTATTGAAAACGATAAATTGTCATACAGCAATCACATACTCCTCAGGGATTTCGAATGGTAAGGCGAAAAACATTAAACTCGCTTCTTTTTCAGAACAGTTGATTTCATAGGCGATCTAGTTCATGAGTTCTGTGGAAGACCTATTGATAACAGTAAATGGACATACGTCAATAACCTACTCCTCGGGGATCTCGAATGGTAAAGCGCAAAACATTAATTTTGCTATTATTCTTGAGCAGTAGATTTCATAGTCGATTCTTTTCATTTGTTCTGTATTACCCATTGAAAACGATAAATTGACATACGGCAATCACCTACTCCTCAGGGATCTTGAATGGTAAGGTGAAAAATATCAAACTTGCTTTATTTTCAGAACGGTTTATTTCATAGGCGATCAAGTTCATGAGTTCTGTGGAAGATCAATTGAAAACAATAAATTGACAAACGGCAATAACCATCTCCTCTGGGATTTCGAATGGTTGAGCGCAAAATATTCATTTTGCTATTTCGCTAGAGCAGTAAATTTCATAGTTGATCTTGTTCATTAGTTCTATATTACCTATTGAAAACGATGAATTGACATACGGCACTCAGCTACTCCACAGGGATTTCGAATGGTAAGGCGAAAAATATTAAACTCGCTTTATTTTCAGAACAGTTGATTTCAAAGGCGATCTAGTTCAAGAGTTCTGTAGAAGACCAATTGAAAACAGTGAAATGACAAACGGCAATAACCTATTCCACAGGGATTTCGAATGGTAAAGCGCAAAATATTTATTTTGCTATTTATCTATAGCAGTAGATTTCATAGTTGATCTTGTTCATTAGTTCTGTATTACCTATTGAAAACGATTAATTGACCTACGGAATTCACCTTCTTTTCAGCGGTTTCGAATATTAATGCGAAAAATATTAAGCTCACTATATTATCTGAACAGTTGAGTTCATAGGCGATCTTGCTCATGAGTGCTGTAGAAGACATATTGAAAACAGTGAATGGACATACGGCAATAACCTTCTCCTCGGGGATTTCGAATGGTGAAGCGCAAAATATTACTTTTGCCATTTCTCTTGAGAAGTAGATTTCGTAGTCGATCTTGTTCATTAGTTCAATACTATCTATTGAAAACGATGAATTGACATACGGCATTCACCTACTTCTCAGGAATTACGAATGGTGAGGCGAAAAATATTAAATACGCTTTATTTTCAATACAGTTGATTCCATAGGCGAGCTAGTTCATGAGTTCTGTGGAAGACCAATTAAAAACAGTAAATGGACATACGGCAATAACCAACTCCTCAGGGATTTCGAATGGTTGAGCGCAAAATATTTATTTTGCTATTTCGCTAGAGCAATAGATTCCATAGTTGGTCTTATTCATTAGTTCTATATTACCTATTGAAAACAATAAATTGACAAGCGGCACTCAGCTATTCCTCAGAGATTTCGAATGGTAAGGTGAAAAATATTAATCTTGCTATATCTCTGTACAGTAGATTTCATAGTCGATCTTGTTCATGAGTTCTGTAAGACCTATTGAAAACGATTAATTGACATACGGCATTCACCTACTTTCGAATTTTGAATGGTAAGGCGAAAAATATTGAACTCGCTTTATTTTCAGATCAGTTGGGTTCAAAGGCGATCTAGTTCATGAGTTCTGTTTAAGACCTATTGAAAACAGTAAATGGACATACGGCAATAACCTACTCCTCAGGGATTTCGAATGGTGAAGCGCAAAATATTTATTTTGCTATTTCTCTATAGCAGTAGAATTCAAAGTTGATCTTGTTCATTAGTTCTGTATTACCTATTGAAAACGATTAATTGACATACTAAATTCACCTACTTCTCAGGGTTTCCGAATGGTAATGCGAAAAATATCAAGCTCACTTTATTTTCAGAACAGTTGAGTTCATAGGCGATCTAGTTCATGAGTGCTGTAGAAGACCTATTGAAAACAGTGAACGGACATACGGCAATAATCTACTCCTCGGGGTTTCGAATGGTAAGGCGCAAAATATTAATTTTGCTATTTCTCTTGAGCAGTAGATTTCATAGTCGATCTTGTTCATTGGTTCTGAACTATCTATTTAAAACGATAAATTGACATACGGCAATCACCTACTCCTCAGGGATTTTGAATGGCAAGGCGAAAAATATTAAACTCGCTTCATTTTCAGAACAGTTGATATCATAGGCGATCTAATTCAAGAGTTCTGTGGAAGAACAATTGAAAACAGTAGATTGACATACGGCAATAACCTACTCCTCAGATATTTCGAATGGTGAAGCGCAAAATATTTATTTTGCTATTTCTCTAGAGCAGCAGATTTCATAGTTGATCTTGTTCATTAGTTCTGTATTACCTATTGAAAACGATTAATTGACATACGGCATTCAGCTACTTCTCAGGGATTTCGAATGGTAATGCGAAAAATATTAAGCTCACTTTATTTTCAGAACACTTGAGTTCATAGGCGATCTAGTTCATGAGTTCTGTGGAAGACCTATTGAAAACCGTAAATGGACATACGGCAATAACCTACTCCTCGGGTATCTCGAATGGTAAAGCGCAAAATATTAATTTGGCTATTTCTCTTGAGTGGTAGATTTCACAGTTGATTCTTTTCATTAGTTCTGTATTACCTATTGAAAACGATGAATTGACGTACGGCAATCTCCTACTCCTCAGGGAATTTGAATGGTAGGGCGAAAAATATAAAATTCGCTTTATTTTCAGAACTGTTGATTTCATAGGCGATCTAGATCACGAGTTCTTAGGAAGACCAATTGAAAACAGTAAATTGACATACGGCAATAACCTTCTCCTCAGGTATTTCGAATGGTGAAGCGCAAAATATTTATTTTGCTATTTCTCTAGAACAGTAGATTTCATAGTTGATCTTGTTCATTAATTCTGTATTACCTATTGAAAACGATAAATTGACATACGGCAATCAGCTTATCCTCGGAGATTCCGAATGGTAAAGCGCAAAATATTAATTTTGCAATTTCTCTTGAGCAGAAGATCTCATAGTCGATCTTGTTCATAAGTTCTGTATTACCTATTGATAACGATTAATTGACGTACGGCAATCACCTACTCCTCAGGGAATTTGAATGGTAAGGCAAAAAATATTAAACTCGCTTTATTTTCAGAACGAATGATTTCATAGTCGATCTAGTTCACGAGTTCTGTGGAAGACTAATTGAAAACAGCAAATTGACATACGGCAATCACCTATTCCTCAGGGATTTCGAATGGTGAGGCGAAAAATATAAAACTCGCTCTATTTTCAGAACAGTTGATTTCATTGGCGATCTAGTTCATGAGTTCTGTTGAAGACCGATTGAAAACAGTAAATTGACAAATGGCAATAACCTACTCCTCAGGGATTTCGAATGGTGAAGCGCAAAATATTTATTTTGCTATTTCTCTAGAGCAGTAGATTTCATAGTTGATCTTGTTCATTAGTTCTATATAACCAATTAAAAACGATAAATTGACATATGGCACTCAGCTACTCCTCAGGGATTTTGATTGGTAAGGCGAAAAATATTAATCTTGCTATATCTCTGAACAGTAGATTTTATAGTCGATCTTGTTCATGAGTTCTGTAAGACCTATTGAAAACGATTAATTGACATACGGCATTCACCTACTTCTCTGGGATTTCGAATGGTTAGGCGAAAAATATAAAACTCGCTTCATTTTCAGAACAGTTGATTTCATAGGCGATCTAGCTCATGAGTTCTGTGGAAGACCTATTGAAAACAGTAAATGGACATACGGCAATAACCTACTCCTCGGGGATCTCGAATGGTAATGCGCAAAACATTAATTTTGCTATTATTCTTGAGCAGTAGATTTCATAGTCGATTCTTTTCATTTGCTCTGTATTACCTATTGAAAACGATGAATTGACATACGGCAATCACCTACTCCTCAGGGATTTTGAATGGTTAGGTGAAAAATATTAAACTCGCTTTATTTCCAGAACAGTTGATTTCATAGGTGATCTAGTTAATGAGTTCTGTGGAAGATCAATTGAAAACAGTAGATTGACATACATAAATCAGCTATTCCTCAGGGATTTCGAATGGTAAGGCAAAAAATATCAAGTTCGCTTTATTTTCAGAACAGTTGATTTCATAGGCGATCAAGTTCATGAGTTCTGTGGAAAACCAATTGAAAACAATAAATTGACAAACGGCAATAACCAACTACTCAGGGATTTCGAATGGTTGAGCGCAAAATATTTATTTTGCTATTTCCCTAGAGCAGTAGGTTTCATAGTTGATCTTGTTCATTAGTTCTTTATTTCCTATTGAAAACAATAAATTGACATACGGCACCCAGCTACTCCTCAGGGATTTCGATTGGTAAGGCGAAAAATATTAATCTTGCTTTATCTCTGAACAGTAAATTTAATAGTCGATCTTGTTCATGAATTCTGTAATACTTATTGAAAACGATCAATTGACATACGGCATTCACCTACTTCTCAGGGATTTCGAATGGTTAGGCGAAAAATATAAAACTCGCTTTAATTTCAGAACAGTTGATTTCAAAGGCGATCTAGTTCATAAGTTCTGTGGAAGACCTAATGAAAACAGTAAATGGAGATACGGCAATAATCAACTCCTCGGGGATTTCAAAAGGTAAAGCGAAAAATATTAAGCTCACTATATTTTCAGAACAGTTGAGTTCATAGGCGATCTAGTTCATGAGTGCTGTAGAAGACATATTGAAAACAGTGAATGGACATACGGCAATATTCTTCTCCTCGAGGATTTCGAATGGTAAACCGCAAAATATTAATTTTGCTATTTCTCTTGAGCAGAAGATTTTATAGTCGATCTTGTTCATGAGTTCTGTAAGACCTATTGAAAACGATTTATTGACATACGGCATTCACATACTTCTAAGGGATTTCGAATGGTGATTCGAAACAAATTAAACTCGCTTTATTGTCAGAACATTTGATTCCATAGGCAATCTAGTTCTTTAGTTCTGTGGAAGACCAATTGAAAACAGTAAATTGACAAACGGCAAGAATCTACTCCTCAGAGATTTCGAATGGTGAAGCGCAAAATATTTATTTTGCTATTACTCTATAGCAGTAGATCCCATTGTTGATCTTGTTCATTAGTTCTATATTACCTAATGAAAACGATAAATTGACATACGGCACTCAGATACTACTCAAAGATTTCGAAAGGTTAGGCGAAAAATAATAATCTTGCTATATCTCTGAGCAGTAGATTCATAGTCGATCTTGTTCATGAGTTCTGTAAGATCTATTGAAAATGATTAATTGATATACGGCATTCACCTTCTTTCGAATTTCGAATGGTGAGGCGAAAAATATTAAACTCGCTTTATTTTCAGATCAGTTGGGTTCATAGGCGATCTAAATCATGAGTTCTAAGGAAGACCAATTGAAAACAGTAAATTGACAAACGACAATAAGCTACTCCTCAGGGATTTCGAATGGTGAAGCGCAAAATATTTATTTTGCTATTTCTCTATAGCAGTAGATTTCATAGTTGATCTTGTTCATTAGTTCAGTATTACTTATTGAAAACGATTAATTGACATACGTTATTCACCTACTTCTCAGGGGTTTCGAATGTTAATGCGAAAAATATTAAGCTCACTTTTTTTTCAGAACAGTTGAGTTCATGGGCGATCTAGTTCATCAGTGCTGTAGAAGACCTATTGAAAACTGTGAATGGACGGCAAAAACCTTCTCCCCGGGGATTTCGAATGGTAAAGCGCAAAATATTTATTTTGCTATTTCTCTAGAGCAGTAGATATCATAGTTGATCTTGTTCATTAGTTCTGTATTACCTATTGAAAACGATAAATTGACATACAGCAATCACATACTCCTCAGGGATTTTGAATGGTAAGTCGAAAAATATTGAACTCGCTTTATTTTCAGAACAGTTGATTTCATAGGCGATCTAGTTCATGAGTTCTGTGGAAGACCAATTGAAAACCGTAAATTGACATACGACAATCACCTATTCCCCAAGAATTTCGAATGGTAAGGCGAAAAATATCAAACTCGCTTTATTTCCAGATCAGTTGGGTTCATAGGCGACCTAGTTCCCTTGTTCTGTAAAAAAAAAATTTTTTCAAAAAAAAAAAAATTTCAAGAAAAAAATGTTTCGGGAGAAAAATTCTTCTTCAGATATGTCCACGTGAAGAAATTTTCGCAAAATATTTATTTTCGATATTTCTCTAGAGCAGTAGATTTCATAGTCGATCTTATTCATTAGTTCTATATTACCTATTGAAAACGATAAATTGACATACGGCACTCAGCTACTCCTCAGGGATTCCGAATGGTAATGCGAAAAACATTGAGCTCACTTTATTTTCAGAACAGTTGAGTTCATAGGCGAACTAGTTCATGAGTGCTATAGAAGAATTATTGAAAACGATAAATTGACATACAGCAATCACCTTTTCCTCAGGGATTTCGAATGGTAAAGCGAAAAATATTAAACTCGATTTATTTTCGGAACAGTTGATTTCATAATCGATTTAGTTCATGAGTTCTGTGAAAGACCTATTGAAAACAGTAAATGGATATACAACAATAACCTTCTCTTCGGGGATTTCGAATGGTAAAGCGAAAAATATTAATTTTGCTATTTCTCTCGAGCAGTATATTTCATAGTCGATCTTGTTCATCAGTTCTTATTACATATAGAAAACGATAAATTGACATACGGCAATCACCTACTCCTCGGGGATTTTGAATGGTAAGGCGAAAAATATTAAGAAATTCAGAATGCCACCAATTGGCTAAATTTCTGCTGAAAATTATATCACCAATAAAAAGTAATTCAACATCCATGATAAGAAACACGAAACACTTAATAGAAATAATGAAACATCAAGAAATCATCGAAGAAGACGTTATGGTCAGCTTCGACATTACCAGTTTGTTCACTAATATTCCAACAGATAAAACACTTATCATAGTTAGGAAAAAGCTTGAAGAAGATCAAACCCCTAGTGAAAGAACTACACTAAGCGTGAATGCAATTATGGAAATGCTTTCTATTTGTATTGAAACAACAAATTTCCAATTTGAAGACATCTTTCATCAACAAGAATTTGGAATGGCCATGGGTTCACCACTATCACCAATTTTAGCTGATGTATATATGGAAATTTTTGAACAGAAGGCATAAGAAAGATATGCACTCAAACCCAAACTGTGGAAAAGATATGTAGATGATACTTTCATTATTTGGCAACATGGATGAGACACTATAAATGAATTCCTTCAATATCTAAACAGTCAAGAGGAATCAATTAAATTCACAACTGAAATCGAGAAAGACAGACAACTTCCATTTTTAGATGTACTCGTAGATAAACAAAATGGAATCCCAAGAACCACTGTGTATAGAAAGCCAACGAACACAGGACAATATCTCCATTTTGATTCAAACCACCAACTAAACATTAAATTGGGAGTAGCAAAATGTTTATTTGATAGAGCAATAAATATTTATTGCACTGAAGAAGACCAAAATGAAGAAATAAATAACATCTCGAAAACTCTTAGAAGCAATGGCTACCCCAAAAAGATATTAGAAAAAGATAGACGAACAAGAGAAAGTCAACCAGAACAAACAGATATAAATCAGACCATTAAAACCGTAATTCCTCATGTAAAAGGTTTGTCGGACATAATGAGAAGAATTGGAAATAGATACAACACAACGACTGCATTCAAAACTCAAGACATTATAAGAGCTAAACTTACACAAGTTGAGCCTAATAATGAGACACAAAGGACAAAGCACTGCATATATGGATTACCTTGCTAGTGCGGAAGATCTTATATCGGAGAAACTAAACGCCCTCTGAATGTACGAATAAAAGATCATCAGAAGCTTCTACGAGTACTAGACAGCGACAAATCCAGGTTGGTCCAACATGCTGTAGATGGAAATGATCGTATAAAATGGGATGAAGCATCAATAATATCCAAAGAAGAAAAACTTGCAAGAAGAAAAATCAAAGAAGCAGCATTTATGAAAATAACACCTGATTCCATAAGTGCTCCATCTATAGATCTGCCAGAAGTTTGGACGCCGATAGTTCGATCCAACTTAAAAAGATCATCATATCACAGATGAGTATATAACATAGTTCAATTTTCTTTCATGACTTTTGTCATATTGACTTTTTGAAAATTGATAATTCTCGAAAGGTTTCATACTTTTTCCCGAGATAAAGATAGAAGATGTCTATCGAAACGTCGGAAATCATTACATCCACAATAGTTGATGGTAATAGCCCAAACAATCATTCAACACGAGCTCCATCATCAACAATATCTCGTCATCAAGTATTAAACTAGCTTTATTTTCAGAACAGTTGATTTCATAGGCGATCCAGTTCATGAGATCTGTGGAAGACCAATTGAAAACAGTAAATTGACAAACGGCAATAACCTACTCCTCAGGGATTTCGAATGGTGAAGCGCAAAATATTAATTTTGCTATTTCTCTATAGCAGTATATTTCATAGTTGATCTTGTTCATTAGTTCTGTATTACCTATTGAAAACGATTAATTGACATACGGAATTCACCTACTTCTCAGGGGTTTCGAATGGTTATGCGAAAAATATTAAGCTATCTAGTTCATGAGTGCTGTAGAAGACCTATTGAAAACTGTGAATGGACATACGGCAATAAACTACTCTTCGGGGATTTCGAATAGTAAAGCGCAAAATATTTATTTGGCTATTTCTCTAGAGCAGTAGATTTCATAGGCGATCTAGTTCATGAGTTCTGTGGAAGACCAATTGAAAACAGTAAATTGACATACGGCAAACACCTATTCCTCAGGGATTTCGAATGGTAAGGCGAAAAATATCAAACTCGCTTTATTTTCAGAACAGTTGATTTCATAGAAGATCTAGTTCATGAGTTCTGTGGAAGACCACTTGAAAACAGTAAACTGACAAACGGCAATAACCAACTCCTCAGGGATTTCGAATTTTGAAGCGCAAAATATTCAATTTGCTATTTCTCTAGAGCAGTAGACTTCATAGTTGATCTTGTTCATTAGTTTCATATTACCTATTGAAAACGATAAATTGACATACGGCACTCAGCTACTCCTCAGGGATTTCGAATGGTAAGGCAAAAAATATTAATCTTGCTATATCTCTGAACAGTAGATTTTATAGTCGATCTTGTTCATGAGTTCTGTAAGACCTATCGAAAACGATTAATTGACATACGGTATTCACCCACTTCTCAGGAATTTCGAATGGTGAAGCGCAAAATATTAATTTTGCTATTTCTCTATAGCAGTAGATTTCATAGTTGATCTTGTTCATAAGTTCTGTATTACCTATTGAAAACGATTAATTGACATACGGAATTCACCTACTTCTCAGGGATTTCGAATGGTAATGCGAAAAATATAAGGCTCACTTTATTTTCAGAACAGTTGAGTTCATAGTCCATCTAGTTCATGAGTGCTGTAGAAGACCTATTGAAAACTGTGAATGGACATACGGCAATAACCTACTCTTCGGGGATTTCGGATAGTAAAGCGCAAAATATTCATTCTGCTATTTCTCTAGAGCAGTAGATTACATAGTTTATCTTGTTCATCAGTTCTGTATTACCTATTGAAAACGATAAATTGACATACAGCAATCACATACTCCTCAGGGATTTCGAATGGTAAGGCGAAAAATATTAATCTCGCTTTATTTTCAGAACAGTTGATTTCATAGGCGATATTGTTCATGAGTTCTGTGGAAGATCAATTGAAAACAATATATTGACATACGGCAATCAGCTATTCCCCAGGGATTTCGAATGGTAAGGCAAAAAATATCAAACTCGCTTTATTTTCAGTACAGTTGATTTCATAGGCGATCAAGTTCATGAGTTCTTTGGAAGACCAATTGAAAACAGTAAATTGACAAACGGAAATAACTAACTCCTCAGGGATTTCGAATGGTTGAGCGCAAAATATTTATTTTGCTATTTCCCTAGAGCAGTAGATTTCATAGTTGATCTTGTTCATTAGTTCTATATAACCTATTGAAACCAATAAATTGACATACGGCACCCAGCTACTCTTCAAGGATTTCGAATGGTAAGGCGAAAAATATTAATCTTGCTATGTCTCTGAACAGTAGATTTAATAGTCGATCTTGTTCATGAATTCTGTAAGACCTATTGAAAACGATCAATTGACATACGGCATTCACCTACTTCTCAGGGATTTCGAATGGTTAGGCGAAAAATATTAAACTCGCTTTATTTTCAGAAGAGTTGATTTCATAGGCGATCTTGTTCATGAGTTCTGTGGAAGACCAATTGAAAACAGTAAATTGACAAACGGCAATAAACTACTCTTCGGGGATTTCGAATAGTAAAGCGCAAAATATTTATTTTGCTATTTCTCTAGAGCAGTAGATTTCATAGGCGATCTAGTTCATGAGTTCTGTGGAAGACCAATTGAAAACAGTAAATTGACATACGGCAAACACCTATTCCTCAGGGATTTCGAATGGTAAGGCGAAAAATATCAAACTCGCTTTATTTTCAGAACAGTTGATTTCATAGAAGATCTAGTTCATGAGTTCTGTGGAAGACCACTTGAAAACAGTAAACTGACAAACGGCAATAACCAACTCCTCAGGGATTTCGAATTGTGAAGCGCAAAATATTCAATTTGCTATTTCTCTAGAGCAGTAGACTTCATAGTTGATCTTGTTCATTAGTTTCATATTACCTATTGAAAACGATAAATTGACATACGGCACTCAGCTACTCCTCAGGGATTTCGAATGGTAAGGCAAAAATATTAATCTTGCTATATCTCTGAACAGTAGATTTTATAGTCGATCTTGTTCATGAGTTCTGTAAGACCTATCGAAAACGATTAATTGACATACGGTATTCACCCACTTCTCAGGAATTTCGAATGGTGAAGCGCAAAATATTAATTTTGCTATTTCTCTATAGCAGTAGATTTCATAGTTGATCTTGTTCATAAGTTCTGTATTACCTATTGAAAACGATTAATTGACATACGGAATTCACCTACTTCTCAGGGGTTTCGAATGGTAATGCGAAAAACATAAGGCTCACTTTATTTTCAGAACAGTTGAGTTCATAGTCCATCTAGTTCATGAGTGCTGTAGAAGACCTATTGAAAACTGTGAATGGACATACGGCAATAACCTACTCTTCGGGGATTTCGGATAGTAAAGCGCAAAATATTCATTCTGCTATTTCTCTAGAGCAGTAGATTACATAGTTTATCTTGTTCATCAGTTCTGTATTACCTATTGAAAACGATAAATTGACATACAGCAATCACATACTCCACAGGGATTTCGAATGGTAAGGCGAAAAATATTAATCTCGCTTTATTTCAGAACAGTTGATTTCATAGGCGATCTAGTTAATGAGTTCTGTGAAAGACCAATTGAAAACAGTAAATTGACATACGGCAATCACCTATTCCACAGGGATTCCGAATGGTAAGGCGAAAAATATCAAACTCGCTTTATTTTCAGAACAGTTGATTTCATAGGCGATCTAGTTCATGAGTTCTGTGGAAGACCAATTGAAAATAGTTAATTGAAAAACGGCAATAACCAACTCCTCAATGATTTCGAATGGTGAAGCGCAAAATATTTAATTTGCTATTTCCCTAAGGCAGTAGATTTCATAGTTGATCTTGTTCATTAAGTTATATTACCTATTGAAAACGATAAATTGACATACGGCACTCAGCTACTCTTCAGGGATTTCGAATGGTAAGGCGAAAAATATTAATCTTGCTATATCTCTGAACAGTAGATTTTATAGTCGATCTTGTTCATGAGTTCTGTAAGACCTATTGAAAACGATAAATTGACATACGGCATTCACCTACTTCTCTGGGATTTCGAATGGTAAGGCGAAAAATAATAAACTCGCTTCTCTTTCAGAACATTTGTTTTCATAGGCGATCTAGTTCATGAGTTCTGTTGAAGACCTATTGAAAACAGTAAATAGATAAACGGCAATAACCTACTCCTTGGTGATCTCGAATGGTAAAGCGCAAAACATTTATTTTGCTATTATTCTTGAGCAGTAGATTTCATAGTCGATTCTTTTCATTTGTTCTGTATTACCTATTGAAAACAATAAATTGACATACGGCACTCAGCTACTCCTCAGAGATTTCGAATGGTTAGGCGAAAAATATTAATCCTGCTATATCTCTGAACAGTAGATTTAATAGTCGATCTTGTTCATGAATTCTGTAAGACCTATTGAAAACGATTGATTGACATACGGCATTCACCTACCTCTCAGGGATTTCAAATGGTAAGGCGAAAAATATTAAACTCGCTTTATTTTCAGAACAGTTGATTTCATAGGCGAACTTGTTCTTGAGTTCTGTGGAAGACCTATTGAAAACAGTAAATGGACATACGACAATAACCTACTCCTCGGGGTTTCGAATGGTAAAGCGCAAAATATTAATTTTGCTATTTCTCTTGAGCAGTAGATTTCATAGTCGATCTTGTTCATTAGTTCTGTACTATCTATTGAAAACGATAAATTGACATATGGCAATCACCCACTCCTCAAGGATTTTGAATGGTGAGGCGCAAAATATCAAACACTCTTTATTTCCAGAACAGTTGATTTCATAGGCTATACTATTCATGAGTTCTGTGGAAGACCAATTGAAAACAGTAAATTGATATACGGCAATCACCTATTCCTCAGGGATTTCGAATGGTATGGCGAAAAATATCAAACTCGCTTTAGTTTCAGAACAGCTGATCTCATAGACGATCTAGTTCATGAGTTCTGTGGAAGACCACTTGAAAACAGTAAATTGACAAACGGCAATAACCAACTCCTCTGGGATTTCGAATTGTGAAGCGCAAAATATTTAATTTGCTATTTCTCTAGAGCAGTAGATTTCATAGTTGATCTTGTTCATTAGTTTTATATTACCTATTGAAAACGATAAATTGACATACCGCACTCAGCTACTCCTCAGGGATTTCGAATGGTAAGGCAAAAAATATTAATCTTGTTTTATCTCTGAACAGTAGATTTTATAGTCGATCTTGTTCATGAGTTCTGTAAGACCTATTGAAAACGAATAATTGACATACGGTATTCACCCACTTTTCACGGATTTCGAATGGTGAAGCGCAAAATATTAAGTTTGCTATTTCTCTATAGCAGTAGATTTCATAGTTGATCTTGTTCATTAAATCTGTATTACCTATTGAAAACGATTAATTGACATACGGAATTCACCTACTTCTCAGGGATTTCGAATGTTGAGGCGAAAAATACTAATCTTGCTATATCTCTGAACAGTAGATTTTATAGTCGATCTTGTTCATGAGTTCTGTAAGACATATTGAAAACGATTAATTGACATACGGCATTCCACTAATTCTCTGGGATTTCGAATGGTAAGGTGATAAATATTAAACTCGCTTCTCTTTCAGAACATTTGATTTCATAGGCGATCTTGTTCATGAGTTCTGTGGAAGACCAATTGAAAACAGTGAATGGACGTACGGCAATAACCTACTCCTCAGGGATTTCGAATGGTTGAGCGCAAAATATTCATTTTGCTATTCCGCTAGAGCAAAATATTTCATAGTTGATCTTGTTCATTAGTTCTATATAACCTATTGAAAACAATGAATTGACAAACGGCACTCAGCTACTCCTCAGAGATTTCGAATGGTGAGGCGAAAAATATTTATTTTGCTATTTCTCTATAGCAGTAGATTTCATAGTTGATCTTGTTCATTAGTTCTGTATTACCTATTGAAAACGATTATTTGACATACGGAATTCACCTTCTTCTCAAGGGTTTCGAATGGTAATGCGAAAAATATTAAGCTCACTTTATTTTCAGAACAGTTGAGTTCATAGGCGATCTCGTTCATGAGTGCTGTAGAAGAAATATTGAAAACAGTGAATGGACAAACGGCAATAACCTACTCCTCTGGGATTTCGAATGGTGAA
>JARTUT010002000.1:0-23152 GCA_030674115.1 Micraspis discolor
GTTTTTGAAAATCCTTTCACCATTCGAAAGCGAATAACAAAGGCTGAATTTTATTCCGAAAAAAAAATGGGTTCCGTAAAATATTTGGGTTTTTCGGAGATAAGGTGTAAAAATCAATCAGAATAGTATTTTCTACAACAAGTTGCAGAATAGGCACCTATTCCAACACGAATGCAAAATTCGAAAACGAGCAAGTTTTTGAACGCATGAGTGTTGGAATTGCCTTCTGCAACGGATATTAGACGATATTTTCTCTACTTTAGTCAAGAATTGTGATATATTTATTGGAATTCAATGAAAAATTCAGATTATACCTTCTAGTGCCTTTTGTATTTTATTTTCGCGGTTGGTGTGACTGATATGAAAATTGACAGATTATAGAATTTGAATAGTGCGTTCAAATCTCTACATGATTCTTTAAATTTTCGTTCCAATATAAATATGCATTTAGAACGGAATTAATTTCGGTTGAAGGAACTGTCAATGATAGACCTCTATGGCAACGTTTCGGTGCTTTATTTTTCACCTTCCTCAGGCTGAAATTGACAAAAAGTTATTTCATACACAAAAACAACATTGTAATCACACAGTAAAAACAAAAACTGATCCTTCAACAAGTCACCAATAAAAACAAACAAAAGTTGACCACAATGCGCTGGAAATTGATTTAATTATTCCGTAAATTCACTCAAACCAAAAGAAGAAACTCACCCGCTCTCTTATAGATACTTATTCGATTAATATTGGTCGGATTCGATGGAATAATATATTAATTGTTGTCAAAATTCTAAAAAGCACAGACGTGGGTATTTATGAGAAGGAAACTTGAGCTTGGAACAAAACTTGAGGAATACTATGAGTAGTTATTTTTAATTTGAGCTATGGGTTTGTTCATTCTTCGTGGCGGTCGTATTTGTATTACATCGTTCCAGAGTACCTACGGGAGATGCTCTAGATCAAGCGCGCAAGAGCCCCTGACCTCATGTCAGTGCTTTTCCTATTTTTTTTCATGAAGCATTGACTTTGTTTATGCATGACCTGATTTTGCTCTTTAACATACAAGTCTTTAGATAATTTTTGTTATTTACTGATATATCAATGAAACTACTTATTCATACTTCTAGAGAATCATTTTACCCATATGGAACCTTTATACAGGGTGTCGAGGAAAAAAGTACCATGCATAGTACCACGCGATAGAGGGCCATTAAATATGAAAGAAAAAGGTCCTATGAATATGTATATTAAATAAAATTCAACACACTGAATTGTTTAAAGAAAGCAGTTTGGACATATACTCATAGGACCATTTTTTGTTATTTAATGGCCTTCTGTCGCGTAACACTATGGTACTTTTTTCCTTTACACCCTATATACTGGTTGTTTCACCATATTCTCACGTTTAACACATTTAAAGACGGTAATGATAAATTTGAGGCTCAGGGTCTAAGATAAGGTGATACATACAGTAACTTCGGTAAATTTTGGAATATACAAAAGTGTCTCATGGCATTCTTATGCGATAATATTGGCGAAAAAATGATTAGTTTTCGTCCTATGCATTTCAATTGCACCATTCTTGAGATATTTGAAGTTGAAAGGAATTAAATCGATATAATTTTGTCCAAATTATCTGATTTTCCCAAATCCAACTCTAAGCTGAAATGATTCAATAATCAGATTTGTTCAATGTTGCCATATTTTATGTTTTTATTTCTACAAAAGGTTGGGGAAATTTCTCCAGTCTGTGGTTCCACCACTAAACACTATAGATGAAATTAACTACTGAACAATTTTTGTCTAACATTCACTACAAAATCTAAATTGCCATTTGCTATATTCATTATTGATGATTTCTAGCACCTTGTTTAATATTTAATGAATAGAGAAATTGATTTCTATCACTCATATAGGTACTTCGGTATATTTTCATGATGACCATTGAAACAGTTAATGTATATTTTGTCAGGACCTGTTAAATTGAAGAATTGGTTCTTTATAGCTTCAGACTTTCAGGGTTCATCAAATTATATCTATTCTAACATAGGAATGCTTCGAATTGAGCTCATATGAGTTCTGAAAACTTCGAACCCAATCTGCTAGATTTGTTTTGTACGTTTATAGAAGTTTTTTCACATCTTTATTTCATACACCGATTCAACCTGATTCACAAACTTAGGAAATAATAAAATTTGACTTTGGTATAATATTTCTGAATGTTTCTTATGATGCATGGATAATTAAAATTCAATCAATATTGAAACAAGAGGCTCATTAACAAAAAAGATAAGAATGCATTTTCTGACCATAATCATTTCATACTGAATTGAATAATTTCAAACTATCGAAATTATCCTTACAATATTTTCCAAGGTTTTTTTGAAGAAAGCTACAAATAACTGTTGACAGTTTCAAACAGAATCAAAACAACAAGGAATCACAGAACACTATTTTGTTGGGAACTACGCACCACAGAAACGTTATAATAACATTTTAATGTGATAATAATGCACTCTAGTTATTCTGAGAAAATATAACTATAGATCAAAAATGGTTACAGATATTTTCTTCCATTTCAAAGAAACTTTGCAATTATTAATTTTTTTCTCTCCTGGGGTTCGGTTATAAATTGATATTCTATGGTGAGGTATTAAAATTTGACATAATCTATGAATAACCATTATTCAATATTTATGTTTTTGTTTACATGATTGAAACAGATACTCAGATTATAAAATCCAAAAATTTACGCATTTTCAGTGATTAATTATAGTCTAAACAGAATAGATTCATATTAATGATCTTACAAAAATTTTTTTATTATAGAACACCTAGTTGCTTTTTTTCAAAAGCAAATTTAGGTGATCAAACTCAATTTCTTCAAGCAAATATAATTGCACACCTAAATCTGGGAATACTAGTAATCTGTCCCAGTAAATTGTTATTCTGATTCAGTACAGAAAATAATCATCAAGCAAAGTAACATCACTTCAAAATAGATATTCGTAGTGACATCATTCATTGTTCGAAAAAGATTTTCATATTTTTAACAGTATGATATCAAGAGACCTTATAGAACTGTTCACTGGTCAATACTCAAGGAAGTCTGTTAAGGAGAATAAACTTCAGAAATATCAGTGTTTGGAAAATCATAGATGATTTTTTCTGGCTTTGAGTGAAAAAAAGCAATGTGACAACCACATGCCTTGGAAATTTTCATAGAAATGATGGTTTTCATGATTTGGAAACCTTAAGAAGAAAATCACAAATGTATGATGATAACATATAATAATTCTGAGGAATTTCTCACTAGAAAGGGAGAAAGGGGGATTATGATCTTGATGTAGGAAGAAATTATGGTAGAACAACAAAAATCTATGTTTATAGTGTTGAATTTTTTTTAACAGAAAATTCCTTCTGAATAAGGACCTCATCTGATGAAACTTGATTGAGTGAATAATTTTTTAGAGGGAAAATAATGTTTTTAAACAATTCAGAATCAATAGTGGATGCTGTGGAAGGTATTTTTCATTCAAACTAAACTGGTCTACAGAGGGGTATTTTCCCAATGTGAGAACTTAAAATGCTTTTAACTGTTTAACGTAGCTGAATATGGAAAAACCGTAATGGAAAAAGTGTTTCTTTCGATCTCAAGAACCTATGGTTAAAGTTAACGCAGTGGTCAAAGACTCACCCTGTATAATTTGTTTTATGTTCGCAAATGATTCATGAAAATCTTCTGAAGGCTCTAGAATCACAAGAATCAAGTTGAAATTAGATAAGCGATGATACCGCGATTTTGGAACGGTAATATGAAAGAACGTTGTCACAAGTTTCACATTCGCAGAGTAAGTAATCGGTTCCAGTGTAATTGAAACTGGCATCGATCGATATAGAGTGGATCGTAGGGATGAAAGCGATGTGATCACCAATCGACACAGGTATTTCGGAACTGTGGAGCTGGAAGGCAGTTTTCGGAGTACCACTTTGATTAAGTTCAGAAGTTACCTGGGAACTGCTGACTGCATTCGCGTCAGCGTATTTTGTAACTTCACATTTGCAACTCTATTTTTGAAATATCGCATTCCTATAGGGCGTTCTTGATTGAATTTTGTGCAGTCTTTGATTAAGGTCTAATATTTTCCAGACGGCGATATAGCGTACTTATATCATTATGTGCCCTTTGTATCAATATAGAGGCGAATTTAGACGCTACCAGCTAGGGATTTGTCAATTATTATATTGTAAGAAGAGAGCGAATAGGATTTCCTTGTTACGTTTTAAATACCATTTTCATCATTACGACTGCATATAGGAATATTTATTTGTTCTATCCTATAATTGAGAATTTGAATTGTATATTCACGTACATTCAGATCTTTGGAATTTTCAGTTTAGTAACAGTAAACTAGACAATTTCATTCTTCAAATATTTAATGAATCTAATACAAACATTCACTATAATTTTAAGGTTTTATGCTTCAATGATCTGATTAATTTAATAATTTTTCAGGGTAGAACAATTGTTCGTCCAGAATCTCAAAAATTGATTCCATAAAAGCATTCAATAGATTACAAACGCGCTTTAGCATAGACAAAGTAGAGGTGATCTGTTCAGATAAACAAAGACGCCAAAAACTCACTAGAAACTTTATGCGCTGTAATTAAACATTTCACACATCAATGTTTATCATTACCTGAAAATCTATATTTTTCCAAATAAACTCGGACTCTAACACAACAAAAATTTGGTTGAAAAAATATATAAAAGTAAATTCATACCTCAAATGATGTTATCTTCAGACTGACGGTAGATGATCACTGTTGTGCAACTCAGTATTGCAGATGAAAAATGTTGAAGACATCTGAAAAAAACAAATATTTTAATAAAAAATAGTGGAGTTTGGCCAATAGTTTCTGAAAGCATATTGAAGAGGACAACCCAACAAGAAGGTTTATTGGTCGCTGTTCATTAGCGATTTGGAATGTTATATACTTAGAACTATACAGGGTCTTTCACGAGAAACCTCACCCATATTTATACGTGAAACTTCTAAACGTACTTTCATGAAATTCAGCACTTATAAGTATTTCACGATGCTGATGAAATCTAAAATATTTTCAAGGCATGAGCACCTCCGGTTTTTCCGGAAATGACGTCAACTTCCGTTTTTCAAATTACAACACCATTTTTTTTATTGCAGAAATAGATTCCGTAGAAAATTTCAAGTTATATTGATGTAACATTTTTCAGTTTTGGTTGGAAAATTCTCTCTGAGCGGGAAAATTCGAAAAAAAAATCGAAAATAAAGCTCCTCTGAAACAAGAATAACTTCGAGGTTTTTGGAAGGAAAATTTTCATTTTTGAGATTTTTCAAGATGAAAGTTTGATGTATCCATCCAGGGGATGAAAAAATCGCTTTCAAAGTTAGGGATGACAAAATCGTGAAAAATCAATTTTTCCAAATTTGAACCCAATTTTTTATGGCAGGTATTGAATCTACGTTAAAAAATAATGTGAGTGCATGCATCACACCCTTGCCCTAAAGTGGATATTTTCTGAGTTATTCACAATAAACTGTTTTTCGTCTTGAATTTTCAGCTATTTCTTTTCCCTTCACGACAAAAAGATGAAATTTTCAGGAACTATTATTTGAACCATGCTGTAGATTTTTCACATTCTTGAAACCGACTTCAAGTTTCCTGAAAATTTCATCTTTTTGGCGTGAAGGGAAAAGAAATAGCTGAAAATTCAAGACGAAAAACAGTTTTTTGTAAATAACTCCACTTTAGGACAGGGGTGTAAAGTACTTTAAATATCATAGAAAACAATATAATAGAAGAGAATTTATTTGTGTTCGAAACATCACAATTGAATTAATCAACCTTCAATAATTTACAATGTGAACCAGAGTCCAAAATGAAAGTGAATAAAAGTTGAAATTACAATAGACACGGAATATAAACTAAAAAAATTGGCAACTGGCTTATAATACAGCGAATAAGTTACACTCGAGAAAAAAATAAGAATCCATTTATCTAAAATTTGAAATTTAACAATTCTTGTATAAAATTGAAACTTTCTCGGTATCTCTTGATGCGGTGTAGTGCTTCTAGTTGCATAGTGCTGCAATGAATCTGTTTAGTCCGTTTTATAATATCACAGACAGGCATGTTGACTGCCGGTAAAGTCAGGATATTATATTTAGTGAACAGCTCCCTATAGCTTGTTCTCTGCGATACTCCAGCGATAGCCCTAAGCGCTCCCTTCTGTAGCAGGAATACCCCTCACTGAATCTTCTGGCGTCGCCCCTCATAACATAATACAGTAGGTTGGAAAGTTATGGAATAACGCATAAATATTTATCAGAGATCCACAAATTTGGAATATTTTTCGATGTTATTGATATACTTAAATTTCAGCAATGCGGAGGGGATTCTTATTGTAAGAAGAACATAAAAAATATTATAATTAGCAGCCATTTATTGAGATCATCGATCGGTTTCCCAGCATTTTCGTTTTTGGCGCTCTTGTTCACCCGAACAGAGTGCCTATCATTTTGCCCAAATGTCCGGCCGGCCGTATCCTCTCTAGAATCCAAACGAGATCAGCTAGAGTTTTCATATTTTCAGAATAGGTTAATTATCCAAATATCTCGGTCAAGTTCGTTATTGGACCAAATCCATAGGATTATTCAGTAGTTATGAGCATCTGAAATGTTGTTTCCTCAATAACTACTAAGATTGATGTGTGGTGGCGATGGCAAGTAAGAGGATAGTTTCTTTTCAAAATTGAGTTGATATTTAATTTCGTTTGTTGTTTTCATTGAATTTATTTCTGACGGTCATCTCGATATAAGAACCGGGAATTTTCATTTTATGTCGAACTACCTGGGGTAATTTCTTGCGAGTGAACTGGTAAACTCCCATCCGAAAAAAAATTTTGTTTTGTTTTTCTGCTGCCCTCTTGTTTGTCTGTGAGTCACCGGCCATCGGCCCGGGCCATTGTGAAGAGTGTACCTCTTTTTTTATCCTTTAACAAGAGTACACAAGCATTCAGTGCATAATATTTTAAATGCATCATGTCTTGGCATAACGTGCAAAAAGGTGATCAGGGAGGATTCTGATAAGCTAATCCGTTGTGATTCGCGAGCTTGTATATTTCTCCCGATGGAACGTCTATGCAGATATCGGTTTTCAAAAGTGTTAAGTCAAAGCTAAAACCACACTTGTCCGAGGGTGAATTGAACCTGACAAAAAAGTATGTGGACGGTGTACCCACACTCGATTCCCTAGTATCGGAAAACTAAATGTTACCAACGGTGCCTTTGAAGATCAATAGCAGTATATATCATTGTATTATCAGAATACAAGAGGACTTAACACCAAACAAAAAATGTGTGAGTGTACATATGAGGTCATTTGTAGTAGTGAAACATGTGAATGAATGAACATGTGTATAAGTGAAACAGACAGTCCAACTTATAGATGTGCTTTGTCGATGTACTGTCATCATTATCATTTGCGTGGCTAAGACAATTGCAAAAAGGAAGTTCTCTTACTCTGGTAAATTCAAGAGAAAAAATTTTGGTAGGTCGGCATGTAGAGCTATTTTAATCAATCAACCATTGGTTAATCTATATTTTGGAGCTTAGAGTTGGCTGATTCAACTGGGTGCTAAAAATATCAGAAAACACTTTGTGAAAAACTGATCTACAATAAAATAAAGTCAGAGAAATCCAACAAACATTCTAGGACCAACTATATGAATATTGTTTAACTTTCATATATCAAGTTGTGAGAGACAGGTATCAAAAAAAATATTTCATGTCACGTGTAATGCATAATTATTTTAATTGAGAAAAATTGATAATTGAAACATATTGAATTTTCAGTGATGTACTATCTTATTGTAAAAAGCTAGGCGTTTTCTATATTTGAAAATCTCGAAACTTTTGTGATTGGCAACCTGGATTGAGATCATCGAACTGTATTTTTATGTTTTCGTTTTTAGTCAAAATATCAAAATCGACAAGAACAAGAATAACGTTCGCTATAACGATAAGATCTAGTTGCTGGCAGGTGGTTCTTTCGTAAATCGGAATTGAATTCATAAGGACAGCAGTTCACTGGAAGGGAAAGTCAGTTTCAACATTTTCATGGAAAAGATATACCTTCTATAGGTTGGTATTCAAGAGTATCGAATAAATCCGAAGGAAAACTGAGAGTGGTTATTTTTAGTTCAGGGTATACAGGGTGAGTCTTCGACCACTGCGTTGATTTTAACCATAGATTCTTGACTTTAAAAGAAACATTTTCTTCCCATAACATTTTTCCAAATATGGCCCCGTTCAAAAGATATAGGATGTTGAAATTTCATAAAAAATTGCATTTTAACCTGTAATATTCAAACGACTTTATCAATTGAAATGATCTCTTGTAGAAGGTTTTTGATAGCAGTCATGCATATTTTGGCATTGATAGATTTATTCCATTTCTTGTGGGTTTCTCACTACTACTGTACATGTTGGTTAAATTGCATGAAAAACAAATATCACTTGAACTAAAGATCCGTATCTTGTACTTCCTAGAATCATTAGTCCCTCAGAAATTTCAATGCTCGATGCTTTCACAGATACTTATTCGATCGACATAAAACATACTCTGAACGGTTTTCTTAAGAGTTGATATGCATACTTTTGATTGATTTTTACGAGAAGGAAATTTTGGCTTGAAACAAAATTTCATTCAACGTTTCTATTGTTATTACACTTTCAGAGTACGACAAGAGACTCTAGAAGAAGCACGCAAATGCTTCTGACCTCACGTCAAGTGCTTTTCTAAAATTTTGAATCTCCATTGCATCTAAACGACAACTTCCTAATAATTCCCCCTACAAGCCACTTTTCACAAGCCTCTTTTGAGTTCAACTTTACACCACCAAGGGCGTTCGCCATGGACAGGAACACTTGGCGCTATGCCCGGACTATATGGTGGATGCGATAAAACCTCCCATGCGAACTCCCGTAGCTTCTGACGAGTCAAGTGTATGGTCTGGCGTTGTCCTGGTGGAACACTTCACCCTTCCTATTGGCCAATTCTGGACGCTTCAGGTCGATCGTCTGCTTCAAGCGATCCAGTTGATCGCAGTTGATGGTAGAATTAAGCGTCTGGCCATATGGGAGCAGCTCATAGTGGACAATTCCCTTCCAATCCCACCAAACACTCAGCACGACCGTTTTCGCTTGATATTGTCGTATGTGATCCATTTTTCGTCGCCAGTCACCATCCGCTTCAAGAATGGGTCGAGTTCGTTCCGTTTCAGCAGCATATCGCAGGCGTTGATTCGGTCTAGAAGGTTTTTTTGCGTCAAACCATGCGGCATCCAAACATCAAGCTTTTTCTTGTATCCAGCCTTTTGCGGATGGTTTGATAGATGGATCTGGAAAGCGTCACAATTGTCGATATTGGTCTGATACCAACCCAAGGCTATTTAGAGAGATTCACACTCATTATCCTGAAGCTGTCTGGGTCGGTATTTATGGCGACAAATATTTTGGAGAACGATCACCGTTATTTAGAAGCCGAACTGAGATATTTTTGTTTAGTTTTCAGCCACCGACTCCGGGAGTAAAAATCCGGATTGATCGAGCTGCTTACTATTTACTATTAAATAGTCGTAAATTTCGTAAATTCGATACGATGTCGTCGAGCAAGAAAGTCGGTGTGAGCGAGTCTCTGCAAATTTCTATTCCTGAGTGCGGTTCGTGTAAACGAACCATTGTAAAAAGTAGTACAAAGTGTACCATTTGTTCCAAAGTGTACCATCCAGGGTGTGGTAAAAAAATAACAAAGTGTTGTAATATTGATCTGTCAATATCAGGTGACTCCATTACTTCGGATATGTCCCCAATGTCTGACAGTATTAATAAACAAATAAGTGCTCAGTCCACCCATCATGAGCTCCTACTAAGAATAATAAGTGAGTTAGAATCGAAAATTCAATTTTAATAGAAAACAATTCCCCTTCTGAAGTTTAAAATCTCAACGCTAAAAGAACAATTGTTGGATAGGAGGAAATTATCAACAAACTCTCAACAAAGAGTGATATTTACATAAATACGCATAAAGATAACGAAAAAGTAAACAAACACACATATGCGAACATCGTCACGTCTGAGAAATTCAACGACGTTGTTAAAGTTAATGATACTCCATCTGCCGCTCCTGTGAAATCGGCCGCTACAGGTGGTGCCGGAAGAAAGACGACCGAGGCAAGTACCTCAGCCGCTTCATCTGAATTTTCAGTTGTAGTACCCATTGATAAAAAAAATAGTAACAGGAGGAGTTCTCGTGAAAATGAAATTGTAACCCACAAGGAAAATGTGAAGAATGATATGGATTGGAAAGTTGTTACCCCAAAGAAGCTTATTAAAAACGTAATAGTATGCGTATTACTGGAAGCAGTTCAGTATATATATATATATATTCTTTTGAACTTTTGGCTTACAACAAAGCAAGCAATAAAGCATACAGATCAGGGGTTAGTGACGGGGTGTCATACAATTCGGCGTATCACATAAAAGCCTAGGGAAAAACCCCCGTAAAAAAAAAAAAAAAACCCTGGCTCCCCGCCTAAGTGTGAAAGTACAAAAATAAGCTGAAATATATTTGGGATTTCTTTCTTCAAGAGTGATCTTCTATTGATGGAAACAGAGACTTCTTCAAGGTGCCCACATCGAATCTGGAAATAAAAAGACAAAAGCAGAAAAAGAACTGATTATCAAAAATACAAAATTTGAAAGAGATAAAGAAAACTTCCTCAAATTAGCCTTTTTTTGGATTAACTCGATATTGTGAATCAAGAATTTTTAACATAACAAGCTAAACCATAAATTTTACTAATTAGATAATCAATTAATACATAACTTTTATTGTTCCTCTTCAACGAAGATTTTTTTTAGTATCCGTATGTGTCTCTTGAAGGAGAATAATCTCAGCACCATAATCCTTTGTTATTTTAGAAATGTAGTCACTCTTGTCCTTAGAAATACCTTCTATATTCAAATCTATTGTAATACACAAAATTTGTCGCCAATCTGCAAGGAGGATTCTTCGAATCGGGTCTTGCGGTTCAGTGGTTTCTCACGTTGAGGGACTTGAGAAATATAGGGCATTCCATGTGACTAATTTGAAACCCGACATTACGGCAGATGATCTCCAGAACTTTCTCGGCAGTAATTTTTCATCTGTTAAATGCGAGAAACTCGTGTCAAGATATCCTGAAAGTTACTCGTCTTTCAAGGTTCTCATACCTACTTCGGAGCATGAAAAGGCTATGGATGGATCTAATTGGCCGAGAAATGCTGGTGTTCATCGGTTTTTTCAACCGAGACCTGTGAATTATCCTACTTCTTGAATCCTGATGAATCTGGTCATACAACTGATGTCAAAAATCAGTTAAAATCATTTAACTAAATGTACAGTGCGTCTCAAATAAGATGAATATTCTTGAAGAATTTTTGTCGGATGAAAAACCTGATGTGTTGAGTCTTGCAGAGCACTGGTGTAATCCATATAGTGTCAAAACCATGACCTTTCCTGGGTACATCCTAGCGGATTACTACTGCCGCCCCTCTAGAGCTCACGGGGGTTCTATGATCTACATTAGGGATGGAGTGCCCACTAGAAGTCTGTGCGTGTCACGATATTCAGAAGAATTGGAATGTGAAATCAGTGGTATCTTGGTGATTGCCTGTGATATAAAAATAGCCGTCGTAAGTGTTTATAGATCTGGTTCTGGAGACTTTCAGAATTTTCTTAATAGAATTTCTGTTGCTCTGAATTATTGTTGTACTTCAGCGGACTTGATTTTTCTATGTGGTGATTTGAATGTTGACTTTTTAAATGCTAATTGTAAGAATCGTAAGTTGTTATTTGATTTGATGAACTGCTTTAACTTGAGCGTTTCCTCTAATGTTCCAACTAGAGTCTTTACGGATATCACTGGACATACTGCTATCTCCAAAGTTGATTATGTATTAACAAATGCAAATTTGCTGGATTGTAATGTTAAAGTTTATGAGCCTCACATTAGTGATCATCGGGTTATTTCACTTATGGTACAGGTCGGCATTAAGCACATAAATATTAAAACATCAAAGTTAGTTAGAAATTTAAGTCCTCAAAATCTGAAAGATTTTGAATATAGTATCTCTAATTGTGATTTTCAGGAATTGTATGAAAGGCCGCATGTTGATGAATGTTTTAAAATTTTTTTGAATTTAATTCAAAGTAGTTTCGAAGCTTGTTGTCCTTTTATATATTGTTCTACCTATGCCAAGAAAGACAAAATACCTATTTCCTCTGAAATTATCACGGCTAAAAATGACCTTAGAAATCTTCATTGGTTGCACGTCAATACCGGAAGCCTATCTGTCTATCGTTTGTATAAAGATGCCAAAAATTCTTATAGAAATTTATTACGAAACGCTAAATTAGACTACTACCGTGACCTCATCGAAAAATCTACCAACAGGAATAAAACCGTTTGGTACCTGGTAAATACAGTGACTGGTCGTAAATGTACCGATCATAAATCAATAGTACTTGATGTTGATGGTATTTTGGTTGATGAGGATGAAGCCGTGGCAGAGATATTTGCTGGGTATTTCTCATCCATTGCGGAGAGAAGAGTCTCAGCCAATACTATAACAATGCGTTATCCATTTCATGTACCACGTCTTGTATTCACAATAATAACTTTTTCTTCCATCCAGTATTGGAGCATGAGGTGGTAGATATCCTGAGAACTCTTAAAAATGGTACATCAGGTGGAGATTTTATCTCTGCGCGGATCATTAAAATGATAGGTCCTGTTATCGCCCGACATTTTGCTCACTTGATCAATTTGTCGATAACGACTGGAGTTTTTCCTAACTGCCTTAAAAAGGCCACTATTATCCCTGTACATAAAAAAGGTGATGTTTTTGACGTTAGTAATTATAGACCTATTTCAATCCTCAGTTGTTTTTCTAAGGTATTTGAACGGCTGGTGTTCGATAGGATGATCAGATTCCTGGATAAATATAGACTGCTTACTTCTTCACAGCACGGTTTCAGATCAGGCCGCTCAACTCAAACTGCGGCTCTAGAATTTGTTGAATTTGTGTACGATTGTCTTGACAACGGTTTGCATGTCGCGGGATTATTTTTTGACCTGTCCAAGGCATTTGACAGTATATCCTTTCAGTTTATACTCGACAAATGCTATAATTTGGGATTCAGGGGAGTATTTCATGAGTGGATAAAAAGTTATCTTGAGGGAAGAGTTGCATCTGTTAGGGTTCGTGATGCATCATCGAGTACACATAGTCTGAAACTGGGGGTACCGCAGGGCTCTGTGCTGGGACCGCTCCTGTTTCTGTTGTTTATCAACGACCTTCCGGAGAATTTGAGGAAATTATTCATCAATAGAAGCAATACCAGTAACCAGCTGTCTAATATACTTCGAACAATCTTGTTTGCTGATGATTTCTCAGTGGCGATAGCTGCGGATAACTTGGATGAGCTGCAGAGGTTATGTGATTTACTGATTCGGTGCTTTGTTGATTGGTGTCATGCAAATGCCATCATGATCAATGTTAATAAAACTGAATGTATTTATTTTTCAATCTCTGTCAATGTCACTGCTCTTGTGGCCCAATATTCAGATTCTGTAATCTCATCGAAGGATTTCATAAAATTTCTTGGCATAAATATCGATAGACATCTAAAATGGGATGCACACATAGATGCAGTGTGTAAGAAACTGTATAGTTCTTATTACGCATTATGTCGGATCAGATTTTTACTTCCCTTGCATTCACTTATGAATGTCTACTACAGTTTGGTTTATAGTCACCTAACATATAACATCTTGTTATGGGGAATTCGACTGATGCGAATAGAGTTTTTATACTTCAAAAAGAATTTTACGATCGATATATAACGTTGCACCGCGATCCTCTTGTAGACCAGTCTTTCTGGCAAATAGAATATTACCACTTCCTTCTATTTTTATTTTTAGGTGTTTGATTTTTGCTAGGGAACATCAGAATGATCTGGTAAAACTTTCTAGCTTCCATTCCTATAATACTAGAAATGATGTCATATTGTCAATATCCAAACATAGGACAACCAAGTTTGAAATGTCACCCAAGTATCAAAGCATTAAATTATTCAACCACCTTCCACGTAACATTAAGTCTCTTAATGTGATTAATTTTAAGAAAGTTGTTAAGCAGATACTTCTGCAAAAGTGTTATTATAGTGTTAATGAGTACTTTCACGATAATTTTGCTAATATCTGAAGTAACTTCCAACTGTAACTTGTCCTATACATACCTTGTTATGTCTAAAAGGATCAATAAACTATTATTATTATTATTATTATTATTATGGTTTGGTGACTAACTCTCATTTCCTGGGCGAAGTCACGAGATGCCACATGCCGGTCTAACTCGATGTATCCTATGATTTGATCGGTATTTGTCGTCTTAGGTCTTTCGCCGGCTGGCTCATTCATGGTGTTGTTTTCACCGGCTCTGAATCGTCGAAACCATTCCTCCGTTCGAACCGATAGAGTACCGTCCCCCAAAACACCATAAATTGCATGGAACTTTTCTCTAGCGGATTTGCTTTTACCTAAGGAAAACTTCCAAATAGCACGAATTTCGACGTTAGTCAACTCCATGATTACACGTCTATAACTGTTGAACGCAATATCCAAACTAATTATGCATAGCGTCGTTTTGTAGGTTAAGTATAGTATTGTCAGTTACGAGATCTGTAGCGCTTTGTACATAGCCGCGAAATTCAAAGACCAAAATGCGGATGAGAATTATTTGGCAACTTATTATTATATTCATATAGATTATTTAACCAAAATTATTCAATCCTCAGCTATCTGTGATACACACAGTATTGTGTTATAATAATGGTCCAGATGTCAAATCGAAGTAAATTTCAATAAAATTCGAAATTGCATGTGGCTGCGTCGATAAAACAGATTTCTATTGTCTAACGCAGTTCACATGTTGGCGACAGAATGACAGATTCCACACTCGTTTTGTGTTCGGCAGCGGAGAAACTGCGTCTAAATTATATTTTAATGAGTTAACGTCCGATAACATATTACCGGGAAAGCGGTGCTGAATTTCGATAAGGTCTGTGAAATTGAATTTCCCAGGACGGAACTTCGTTAATAACGAATTGAAACTGGATATGGGATGTATACCGAAAGAGGTTATTTTGCAGCTTATGTTCTTCTTTTGTTTCTTATTTCCACTGGAATCAGGTGGATGACTAAATAGTATTTCACAACATAATTATTTATTAGTTCGTGATTACACAGGAATCCAAGGATATAGTGTGGCACGACACGGCCTTTGAAATTAAATGAAAAAGAAAGAGAAATTAACAATGAAATTCCGGTGAGAAAAATGACTCGAAAAGAAAATACGAAATGTTGGAGTATCGACTTCTGCGTACCTGTTGGTTTTACAGCACGGCTGAACGTGTCACTCACGAGCCAGAACAGTCACTTTTTCACCAGAGTTCTAAATTGTAGAAATTAACGAGAAAAATAGCGAAGAAACGAAGAAAATTCTTGCACTGCACCGAACGAGCGTCGATGTCTGTATTCGAATTACTACTACTCGTACTTCCTTCGTCTCGCACTGTCATATGCTCCAACATATGTCCATACGTAAATATACGTCCATAGAGAAAGAAATGAACATACGTGGGCCGCACACGAAACGAACAAGCATTTTGGAACAGAAAATAAATGAACTTAACTAACAATAACGAGTTGCAGTAACATAACCGCCCACCTAAAATAGAATATTTTATGAAAAAAAAAAAAAAAGCAAATATAAAAATTGAAAAGATATCGAACATAAAGCGAAAAAAAATATATACATATATACATCAACATATGTCATAACTATTGGAGAGGTAATGGACATAATTTAACCACTGATCTCTGCAGTACACCTTGAGTAGTCCGAACAGTAGCTACTCTAGCTATTTTATCAGCGCCAGGATGCAATTTCTCAATGCGTCCAAGTCGCCAGCGCAATGGAGGGAGTTGATCATCTTTTATCAAGACGAGTGCACCTATTGAATAAGGAGGCGAGTTACTATTGAACCACTTTTTTCGTTGTTGCAGTGTGTTCAGGTATTCTAAATTCCATCTTTTCCAAAATCCTGATGGATACGAATTAAAAGCTGCCAACGCGATAATCGACCGATAGATAGGTGTGATAAATCTGGTTGCGGAATAGCAGTTAATGGAGCCAAAGTAAGAAAATGTCCTGGTGTCAGTGCAGATATGTCATTCGGGTCATTACTAAGCGGACATAAAGGGCGAGAATTGAGCACAGATTCAATCTGTGTGAGGACTGTATAAAACTCCTCATATGTCAAGAGCTGATGACCGATTACTCTCAATAAATGGGATTTGACAGATTTTATACCAGACTCCCAAAGACCCCCAAAATGAGGACTAGAAGGCGGATTGAAACTCCACTCAATTTTCTCTTCCAACACAGCGCCCTGCATATATTTTTGAAAGCTCCCGATAAGCTCCCCTGAAATTTGTTCCACCATCACTAAAGATGTGGTTACATCTACCCCTTCGAGCAATAAAACGACGCAATGCAGCAAGAAAAGCATCGGAAGTTAAATCTGACACCAACTCCAAATGCAATGCCTTCGTTGTGAAACATACAAAGAGACATATATACGCCTTTAACGATTTTGAGCCACGAGACCTAGACATAGTTATGAAGTATGGGCCACCATAATCTACTCCGACGCATTGAAAGGGTTTGAGCTGATTAATTCTCAAGGGTGGCAAATTACCCATGAGAGGTTGAGACATTTTGGGATTGACCTTGAAACACGTGTTACAGCGAGAAATAACTTTGTTTATAGCTCGTCTGGCTGATAATATCCAGACCTGTTGAGATAGAAGGAACTGTAAAGTCTGAGCACCTGGATGCAGATATATTTTATGGAAATGCTGAATAAGGAGCTCCGTAAGTCGATGAGATGAAGGAAGCAAAGCTGGGTGTTTGTGATCATAGGCCAGACCAGAAAAAGACAGACGACCGCCCACCCTGAGAACACCGTCTTCTCCAATAAATGGATTCAATTTTCGAAGTGATTTAGATATGGGATTTCCCGAGATGAGATTATCGATCTGTTCCTTGAACACAACCCGTTGAACCTGCTTTATAATGAAGAAAAGTGCATCTTTGAGATGAACTGCGGAAAATCTATATATCCTAGGAGCTTTAGAGTTCTTTATGAAGTTAACGAATCTGAAAATGTAAGCTACCACCCTTTGAACCTTGGACAGAGATGAATACCTGGAGAGCAAATCATCAACAAACGATAGAGAAATGAAAGTTGACAAAGAGAGGTGACGCTCTTCTGTTTGTACAAGATGAAGAGAATTCTCTATTTCATCATTTGCGAAGGTGAGATGTTTGGAACGAAGCCAGTCAGGGCCTGTCCACCACAAAGAGCAGTTCAACAGTTCGGTTGGCGTTAAGCCGCGTGAAGCACAATCAGCTGGATTGTCTTTCGATTGAACATGATACCAATTTTCTGTTGAAACTAAGTCCTGAATTTGAGTAGTACGATTGCTCACAAATGTCTTCCATCGATGAGGAGAAGACTTAATCCATGTTAGAGCTACCATTGAATCAGACCAAGCAAAAATGTCATCTATTGTAAAGGCTGATTGGTAAACAGAGGAAACCACATTAATGAGTTTTGATAATAAGAGACAAGCACACAATTCCAGTCTTGGAAGTGAAATTCTCTTCAATGGGGAGACCTTTGATTTACCACCTACGAAAGAGATGTCAATGGAGCCGTCAAAATTGAAAAACTTGAAATATACCACGGCTGCGTAGCCACGCTCACTACTATCTCCGAAACCATGAAGTTCGCAACGATAAAATGATTTCGATGCAAGTTTCGAGGTATCTTTAATTTACCCAATTCGGTTAATTCAGATTTACACTGATTCCAGCGACGGCTAACATCGTCTGGAAGGATCCCCTGCAAATGTCCAAAGATGCTGGATCAAATGTTTAGCAAGAAAAGTAAATGGAGAAAAAGGAACCCCAAAGGGTCGAAAATTCGAGAAAGTTCTGAAAGTATGGTACGTTTGGTACATACCTGAACAGTAGTTTCCGCAAAATAAGAAAATTCGTCCGACGAAGAAACCACCTCAAACCGAGAATTTTGACTAATATTTGACGATACAGTTGTTTGATATCAACTGTGAAAACGAACCGATGAACACGAAAGTTCATCAAAATGGCAATAATATCCTTTTGTAATTTAGGACCTATCAATAGAGCATCATTTAAAGATAAATGACCGGGTACATGAGCTGACGCATCGAAAACAACCCTCAACTTTGTGGATGGACTGTTTGGTTTGATTATACAATGGTGAGGGATATAAAAGTATTTTCATAATCCGAACTCGTAGAAATTAATGACATATGATCTTTTTCTAAATATTCCTGCATGAAAGTAGAGTATTCCCTGTATATATTCTGGTTTTTAATAAGTTTACGTTCAAGGGATAAAAAAACGACGTAGTGCGAGAGAATATGTGTCACCGAAAGAAAGTGTTGACTGATCAGGTTTAAATGGTAATGCCACAGTGTACCGTCCAGATGTATTTCTAGAATAGTTCTGAGTGTATAAGTTCTCACAAAATTGATCTTCTGGTGATACAATGACATTCTCTGAAACTTCTTCAAGTTCCCAAAATCTTTTCAACGAGGAGTTTAAACCTGATTCAGACAATGACAAATGAAAATTGTTAACTGATATGTTAGGTGATTGAATCTTTCCCATGAAAACCCAACCAAACACTGTCTCAAGTGCTGTTGGTTCTAAACCGTTACCCTCGATACGACCCGGTCGAATTATTAAAGAGAATATATCCGCTCCGAGGAGAAGGTCTATTGATTTCGGAATGGAAAAGTTCGGATCTGCTAACTTCTTGTTATGGACACAATTCCAAAACGAATAATTTACGAAAGAACTCGGCATTTCCGCACAAATCTTCGGAATCACGACGGCATCGAATGTAAAAGATGGATTCATTTGACCTGATGGACGAATAGTACATTCAGTGCTGCAATTAGCAGAAGATGAGCTTTCACAAATTCCATCTATCGAAAATGAAGCTTCACAAATTTTCAAGCCTAATCTATTTACACACGATTGAGTTATAATATTTATTTGAGAGCCTCCATCTAACAGAACTCGGACCTTCTGATATCTACCCCAAGCATCACGAATTTCGACCTCAGCGGTTGCTAAGAGAACGGTAGAATTTGAAGAAACATTGGTTAAAACCTGAGCTGAGCTTGAATCCGATGAATTTGTAGCATTGAAATGAAACGTCTCTGTTGAAGAATCATTCTCCGCACTATTGCGCATGAGCAACAGGGTATGATGCTTTGCGTGGCAAGTACGACAATTTGACCTTGAAGAACAATTGTTAATCTTATGTCCAGAATGGAGGCAATTGATACACCAATTTTGTTCTTCACAATCTTGAACCGATCTTGAACAGTTTGTTCCAAAAATGATGGACATTTGTAAATACTATGAGCTAACTTGCAATAATTACAGGTTAAACGTTTCTTGAATGATTCAGTTTCCGTTTGAACGAGAAGAGTCGAATTTCTTTTATTCGTTGAGAGAGAACTAGATTTCAAAACTTGAGAATTCGAAACTGAATGAGTTTTCGACGGAAGAGAAAGAGCTACTGCCTCCAAGGCTATACACTGATTTGTCAGGAAATTTCGCAAATTGACAAACGACGGAATATCTGTTGAACATTCTTGTAATTCAAAACGTTTGATCGTTGCTGAATCTAATTTCTGAATGAGAATGTGAAATAAAACAAAGTCCCACTGGTCAACGAGTAAACCTAAATTCCTTAATACCGATAAGTTTTCCGCAAAAACTTCTAGAATTCGCCTAAGGTCTTTAGCTGAATCACCCTGTAGCTTTGGAACATTACAGATTTCCTTCCAACACGTATTAGCGAGAAGTCTTTTATTTTGATATCTTTCCGCCAATGTCTGAAAAGCGCTTTCATAATTTTCAGCAGTCAATGGAAATCCTTTAACTAAATTTAAAGCATGAGAAGAAAGTGAACTAAGGAGGTATTGAAACTTCTCTATTTGACTCAAGTTAGAATTTTCATGTACCAAACTTTGGAACATATCGAAAAAAGTAGGCCACTCTTTATAATTCCCATTGAAAATGGGCAATACTATCTTTGGAAGTTTAACATTTGGCGAACTAATAGAGCAACTGTCTTGGTTTTTACTGGAATGTTTATTACAGGAAATAAATTAACATAAGTTGTTCTGATGGTGTAATAATTATCCATAAAGGCTGTTCGAATAACCTTCTCAGTGTTCAATTCGGGTTCTTCGGAAGACACTATCATAGAGACAATTGACGTATGTAAATTTTGAAAGTCCACGAGAATATCGTCAAGTATTTCACATCTTAATTTGAATCTAACGTGTAAACTTTCATCAGTGACAGCGAATTGTGCTAAATTGAGAATTTCCTCGAGATCATCAATAACAATTTGACGACGAGCTTTGAGTTGTTTCAATTTTGTCGCCATTATTATTATTCAAGGTATACTGCAGAAAACAATATGAATTTCGTTTTGAGTAATTTCGAAAAAGAGTAAATAGACTAACCGATTGAAAAGAACTAAATTAATTAATAAAGCAAATAATTAAGATTGAATCTATTAAATTGAAAATCGAGTTGAAAATAAACAAATGAAAATAATGAAATGTAAATAAACAAAAACAAGAATGTCAATCTTTGTTTATGTTTTGAATCAAGGTTATGAGCATAGATGAGAAAAACAAATGAAAGGTAATGAAAGCTAAATTCTTTTAACATGCGCAGATATTAAAGGATTTATGAATGTGTTCGATATCTTATCAAGTTTTCGAGGTCACGTGAATAATGACAGATTGAAATAAATGCAAATGAAGAAACTAAATGAAAAAATTCCAAAATGCTTGATCGCAATAATTTTGAAAACGCGGTTCGAAAATATGCGGCTCGAAGGACCAAAATGGCACGACACGGCCTTTGAAATTAAATGAAAAAAAAGAGAAATTAACAATGAAATTCCGGTGAGAAAAATGACTCGAAAAGAAAATACGAAATGTTGGAGTATCGACTTCTGCGTACCTGTTGGTTTTACAGCACGGCTGAACGTGTCACTCACGAGCCAGAACAGTCACTTTTTCACCAGAGTTCTAATTTGTAGAAATTAACGAGAAAAATTGCGAAGAAACGAAGAAAAGTCTTGCACTGCACCGAACGAGCGTCGATGTGTGTATTCGAATTACTACTATTTCGTACTTCCTTCGTCTCGCACTGTCATATGCTCCAACATATGTCCATACGTAAATATACGTCCATAGAGAAAGAAATGAACATACGTGGGCCGCACGAAACGAGCAAGCATTTTGGAACAGAAAATAAATGAACTTAACTAACAATAACGAGTTGCAGTAACATAGTGATAGGAGGAAAAATGGGGTTCACGAGTTTTTGGTATTGAATTTATTGACATATTCAATCTCTTTTCAAAATATTGAGTAAATGTGTCGTATGTAGAAACTAAGAAAAAGTATTGAAGATCGATGGATTCATAGTTAAGATTAGTCAGTTAGGTCGTTTGGCCAAGTCTTTTCAAACTTGGTTGGCATGTCATTGTAGCTTCGGATGATATTTTCTTGAGTTACTTACACACTGTGGTGTCTTACGGTACCCTTAAATCCTCATGGATGGTGGGATTGTAGACATACCAAGGGGCATCACCCAATGAATATTTAAGATTGAAGTCTTCGGATGATTTGAATATTTGATACTTTATCAACCTGTTGCAACCTATGAGAGAAGTAAGGAATACTGAGGAATATTAGTTAAATTGAAACTGCTGAAATAAACGGTTAGGTATACTGGGTGGAGTCTACAGGTCACCTAGTGGTGTAGATATATCAGACTTTTTTAATAAGTTCGAATCAAGTTCAGAGTTAGAAGATAATACACTCAATGTAGACCGAGCACATTTTGAATTCTCATGAAATCATATAGAGTTGGTTATTTGTTATCGGCTGGGTTTGACATCCAACAGTACCATTGTCAAAAACAGAATTTCAGGATAATACAAGAAAGGTTGTGCGGGAGTAAAAACATTGAGCTTGTGTTGCCATCGGGAGGGGTAGCGGCAGACTAGTTTCACCCTTATTAATGATCATCAGTATCACTTAACCTAAACCCCCGACAACAACCAATTTGGTAATAGGTATTATTGAACTCTGGCAGCCACCTCGGTGTATTATATAGACCGAGATGACACCCAACGGACAATCGTCCGATCTTCCAACTCAATATATCCCCAACAACAACCTTCACAGATGATTCGAGAATTACAAAGAACTCGCCATCATGAGTGTACTTACATAATGAAATGAAAGTGTGCGGGTACAAAATTAGAAATAATAATAATCACCCGTTTAATGAAGGGCAGCGCACTTCCTGAGTCGCTGGTTATACTATAACAGTAGATCCAAAAATTATCTTTGGTAGAAAAGATGTTTGCAAGGTGACTAAAAACAAGTTTGTAGTTATAATAGAATTATGTATTCACAGATAAGAATAGTTACACAATGTTCAGCACTTGAGTTTACACTCACAGAAAGATTTTTTAGGTGTCTATAATAACCAAGGATTTGAACTTCTTTGCTCAATCTTGGGCACTTCTGGTAATATTAAATGATAAAGAGATCTGACCTTATTTGTTGTTTGGAGTTCACCACAGGTCTGCTTTAATCGTCGAGATAGACTTCGTAAAGTAAGATGCAGGCACTTTGGATAAGGCTTCTCAAACTTCCACTGATGAATAGTGCTTTGGCGATATGTAATTGCGTCACAGGTTCACAATTCACAACCTTTTTCTTTACGTAGAGAATTTCAACTGAGTAATTCACATACACAATGAACTAGGGTAGCTAACT
>JARTUT010000696.1:0-23142 GCA_030674115.1 Micraspis discolor
TTTTTCAGGTTAATTTGGATTATTTGTGTTACTTGGTGTTCTTTCGTGTTCTCTCGCGTTGTTTCGTGTAATTTCGGTTTCTTTCGTGTAACTTCGGTTTCTTTCGTGTTTCTTCGGATTCTTCCGTGTTTTTCGCGTTTCTTCGCGTTTTTCCAGTACTTTCATGTTTTCGCTTTCAACGGGTATTTTGACGTGTTTCGTGTTTCTGCGCGCTTCATTGATGTATGGGCCCTATTGATCTATGGTCTATATTGATCTATGGTTTATATCGATCTATGGTCTATATTGATCTATGGTCTATGGAACTACTGATCTATGATCTACTATATTGATCCACGGGCCTATTGATCTACCCGCTTACTAGTCTAATATATTAAAATGATAAGATCGGGAACCAGAAAATTTTGACAGGTGGTCCCGTCGGGGACCGAAAGCGCAGCTTTCCGTGCGGCCCACAGGGCCGCTCGAGAGAATCTTAAAAAGATCGAAAAGGCGTATCCTCCTCTAGGAGAAGCGACCGCGAAAACCCCCCGCGCTCCCTCAAGTGCCCGAAATTTTCGAAAGAAAATCGCGAAAATGACGTTTTTCGCGAAATCGCCCAAAGTGCCCCGGAAAAAGGAAATAGGCTCCGAAGCCGAAACGCCCAGCGTCCCGGACTCGCCACATATTCCGAGAGCGAGGACGTCCGGTTTCCTTAGAACCCATTAGAACTCCGGAGCCCCCTATTTCTAGGCTAAAATCCCGTAAGTAAAACGGCAATTTTAGTTTCGCCAGCCCCGCGAAACGTCAAAATCACCCATGATGCTTTCGCTCAGTGCGGCCCCTCGTGCCTCTAAACGCATTTTCGGCGGTAGAAAATGAAACTTGAGGAAATTCCCCATCTCTGGGTACCAATTTTCATATCCAAGTAGCGAGATAAGGCCACGAATTCTTCAATCGAAATTCGGCAATTTCTACGGTGAAATGAAGCAAAATGTCATAATTTCTCATACGATTCCGATGATAGCCGAACGCGAGCTCCAAATTTGAAAATACGGCATCAATTTTTCGCTCGATATGGGCGGTCGAAGACTTTTTCAGGCCTTCCAAGTGTTCGATTAAGAATCTACAGGTGATTCCGAATCTCTAGATACCACCGGGATTCACGACTCTCAAGAAAAACACCTCAAATATGCGTTTGAAAATCGTCATTTCAGGCTCTATTTTCGCGCTAATTTATTTTCGTCCTTGAAGAATGCACACAGATCGCGATGAATCGCTATACAGGCTGTGCTATCTCGAAAAAATCGCTATACAGGCTGTGCTTATGGAAAGCACTGATTTTCACCAGATTCTTTCTTCGAGAGATTTTCCGTCTGAATATTTTATGGAAAAAGCACCCACTGCGAATCAATTATAGAGTGGGTGTCCCAAATGCATTTTTCTTCAGGTTTTTTCGCGTATGGGCTCTAATTTCGATAAAATGGCATACAGGGTGTGCGATTTACAATTAATTTACGATCATGTGATATACAGGGTGTGCAATTTACAAGTTATTTTGCTGATTTCGATAAAACGTCATACAGGGTGTGCAATTTACAATGAGTTTACGATCGGGTGATATACGGGGTGTGCAATTTACAAGTACTTTTGTTTTTGCGCGCTTTCGGTTTTTTATATTTCTCCGGGGTGTTTCGCGTGACTTCGAGTTTTTGCGCGCTTTCAAGTTATATGTATTCTCTCGGGATTTTTTCAGGTTCCTTTGGATTATTTGTGTTGCTTAGGGTTCTTTCGTGTTTTCTCGCGTTGTTTCGTGTAATTTCGGTTTCTTTCGTGTAACTTCGGTTTCTTTCGTGTTTCTTCGGATTCTTTCGTGTTTTTTTCGCGTTTCTTCGTGTTTTTCCAGTTCTTTCAAGTTTTTCGCTTTCAACGGGTATTTTGACGTGTTTAGTGTTTCTGCGCGCTTCATTGATGTATGGGCCCTATTGATCTGTGGTCTATATTGATCTATGGTCTATATTGATCTATGGTCTATATTGATCTATGGTCCCTTATGATCTATGGTCTATATTGATCCATGGGCCTATTGATCTACCCGCTTACTAGTCTAATATATTAAAACGATAAGATCGGAGACCAGAGAAAATTTTGACAGGTGGTCCCGTAAAGGGACCGGAAAGCACAGCTTTCCTTGCAGCCCGCAGGGCCGCTCGAGAAGAATCTTAAAACAGATCGAAAAGGCGTATCCTGTTCTAGGAGAAGCGACCGCGAAACCCCCCGCGCTCCTCCAAGTGCCCCAAATTTTCAAAAGAAAATCGCGAAATCGGCGATTTTCGCGAAATCATAAAACTGTCCCCAAGGGGAAGATCTCACGGACGAACGGGGCCATTTCTCCGGCCGAGATCGGTCGCTTTTTCAAGAAAAAGACATTCCTCATAATGTGGTACCGGTACGGACCGCGGAGCCCTCGAAATCTATACGAAAATTATGCATGTAAAACGGCAATTTTTCGACCCGCGAGTACCGAGAAACGTCAAAAACCGCACCTACGTTTTGCCTCCGTGCCGGTCGAAAACGATATAAATCGCCCCGCGATGGGTAGAAAACGAATCAACGTGAAATTTCCCATCTCTGGGTACCAATTTCCACATCCAAGTAGCGAGTCAAGGCCGGGGATATTCATTACAAATTCGGCAATTTTCTCGATAATTCGAGGACAAGTGTCATATTTTATCATACGATTCCGATGATAGCCGAACGCGAGCTCCAAATTTGAAAATACGGCATCAATTTTTCGCTCGATATGGGCGGTGCAAGATTTTTTGCGTTTTCCAAGCACTCGAATAAGAATCTACAGGAGAATCCGAATCTCTAGATACCTACCACTTTTCGTGAATCGCAAGAAAAACACCTCAAATATGCGTTTGAAAATCGTCATTTCAGGCTCTATTTTCGCGCTAATTCATTTTCGTCCTTGAAGAATGCACACAGATCGCGATGAATCGCTATACAGGCTGTGCTATCTCGAAAAAATCGCTATACAGGCTGTGCTTATGGAAAGCACTGATTTTCACCAGATTTATTCTTCGAGAGATTTCGTGTTACTTAGGGTTCTATCATGTTTTCCGCGTTTTTCGTATTTGGTCGGTTTCTTTCTTGGTGGAATGCACTGAACTCGAAACGATAGAGTTATAAACGATATTCTTTCGGTTTGTTTTTATGAAGAAAGCACCCACTGCGAATCAATTATATACAGGGTGTCCCATATGCATTTTTCTTCAAGTTCTCTCGCGAATGGGAGCTGATTTCGGTATAATGTCATACAGGGTGTGCGATTCACAATGAATTTGCGATCGGGTGATATACGGGGTGTGCAATTTACAAGTTAATTTGATTTTTTTTGCGCAAATTCGAGTTTTTGTGTTGTTTCGGGGTGTTTTGGATCTTAATTCGATAAAATATATTCGATTCATATACAGGGTGTCAGATCTTAGTAGCGCTGACATTCACCAGAGTTTTTCTCCAGCTTTCGTGCTTTTCCGCGTAAGGGAGCTAAATTCAATGAAATCTCATACAGGGTGTGCCATTAACAATGATTTCGCGATCGATTGATATACAGGGTGTGCAATTTAAAAGTTCTTTCGTTATTTTTGCACGCTTTCGGTTTTGTGCTCCCTCGGTGTTTTAAGCTTTCCTTTGAGTTTTTGCGCGCTTTCGATGATTTTGTGCTCCTTCGGGGTTTTTTCGGTTCCTTTGGATATTTTTCGTTCTTTCGTGGTACTTCGGGTTCTTTCAAGTTTTTCCGTGTTTCGTCAGGTTCTTTCTTCGTGGAATGCACCGCACTTGAAACGATAGAGTTAAAACGATATTCTTTCGGTTTGTTTCTTATGATGAAAGCACCCACTGCAAATCAATTATATACTGGGTGTCCCATATGCATTTTCATCATGTTTTTTCACGTGTGAAAGCTAATTTCAGTAAAATGTCAAACAGGGTGTGCGATTTACAATGAATTTGCGATCGGGTGATATACAGGGTGAGCACTTTACAAGTTCTTCTGTTTTTTGCGAGCTCTCAAGTTTTTTCAGGTTTTTGTGTTCCTTCGGGTTTTTTTACGGAAAAATTATCTTCGAAACATATACGGGGTGTTACATAGGAGCTCCATAGAATAATTTTGATACTTCCTTCGTGGTAATTACTGAACTCGAATAGATGGAGTTACAACGATATTCTTTTTGGTTTTTTTTTCACTGCTTATTAATTGTATACTGAGTGTCTCATATGCATTCTCCTTCAAGTTTTCTCGCGAATGGGAGCGGATTTCGATAAATTGTCATACAGGGTGTGCAATTTACAATAAGTTTACGATCGGGTGATATACGGGGTGTGCAATTTACAAGTACTTTTGTGTTTCAGGTTTTTTCAGGTTCCTTTAGATTTTTGTGTTACTTGGTGTTCTTTCGTGTTTTTCTCGCGTAGTTTCGTGTAATTTCGGTTTCTTTCGTATAAATTCGGTTTCTTTCGTGTTTCTCCGTGTTTTTCCAGTTCTTTCAAGCTTTTTCTCTCTCAACGGGTAATTTGACGTGTTTCGTGTTTCTGCGCGCTTCATTGATGTATGGGCCCTATTGATCTGCGGTCTATATTGATCTATGGTCTATATTGATCCATGGGCCAATTGAACTACTGGCCTATTGAACTACTGGCCTATGGATCTACGGGCCTATGGATCTACGGGCCTATTGATCTACCCGCTTACTAGTCTAATATATTAAAATGATAAGATCGGGAACCAGAGAAAATTTTGACAGGTGGTCCCGTTAGGGACCCGGAAAGCGTAGCTTTCCTTGCGGCCTGCAGGGCCGCTCGAGAGAATCTTAAAACAGATCGAAAAGGCGTATCCTCTTCTAGGAGAAGCGACCCCGAAACCCCCCGGGCGCTCTTAAAGTGCCCGAAATTTTTGAAAAGAAAATCGCGAAAAACGTCATTTTCGCGAAATCGCCAAAAGTGCCCCGGAAAAAGGAAATAGGCTCCGAAGCCGAAACGCCCTGGCGTACGGGACTCGCCACATATTCCGAGAGCGAGGACGTCCGGTTTCCTTAGAACCCATTAGAACTCCGGAGCCCCCTATTTCTAGGCTAAAATCCCGTAAGTAAAACGGCAATTTTATTTTCGCCAGCCCCACGAAACGTCAAAATCACCCATGATGCTTTCGCTCATTGCGGCGCCTCTCGAGCCTCTAAACGCATTTTCGGCGGTAGAAAATGAAACTTGAGGAAATTCCCCATCTCTGGGTACCAATTTTCATATCCAAGTAGCGAGATAAGGCCGCGAATTCTGCATTCGAAATTCGGCAATTTCAACGGTGAAATGAGGCAAAATGTCATAATTTCTCATACGATTCCGATGATAGCCGAACGCGAGCTCCAAATTTGAAAATACGGCATCAATTTTTCGCTCGATATGGGCGGTCGAAAATTTTCAGGCCTTCCAAGTGCTCGATTAAGAATCTACAGGAGATTCCGAATCTCTAGAGACCACTCACGTTTCACGAATCGCGAGAAAAACACATCAAATATGCGTTTGAAAATCGTCATTTCAGGCTCTATTTTCGCGCGAATTCATTGCCCTCTCCGAGCTCCGATCCAACTTATGATACTCTATGTTAAAATCCGACACACTTAGTTTATTCAGGGAAAAACTGCTATGCACTCTGTTCATGAATACACGTTCAGACCTTTTTCGAATAATTTTTATTTCACCTTTGTAAAATTGATGGAGTTGAAACGATATTCTTTGGGTTTATTTTTTATGGAAAAATTATTTTCGATTCATATACAGGGTGTTACATAGGAGCTTCATCGAATAATGTTTATACTACCTTTGTGGAATGCACCGATTGCGATCGAATGATATACGTGCTGTGCACATTGGAAGCACTAACTTTCACCAGAGTCTTTCTTCGAGAGATTTTCCGTCTGAATTTCTTATGGAAAAAGCACCCACTGCGAATCGATTATATCGTGGGTGTCCCAAATGCATTTTCTTCATGGTTTTTCGCGTATGGGATCTAATTACGATAAAATATCATACAGGGTGTGCGATTTACAATGAATTTGCGATCGGGTGATATACAGGGTGAGCACTTTACACACTGTCATAAAGGGTGTGCAATTTACAAAGAGTTTACGATCGGGTGATATACAGGGTGTACAATTTACAAGTACTTTTGTTTCTTTGCGTGCTTTCGTTGTTTTTATATTTCTCTGGGGTGTTTCGCGTGACTTCGAGTTTTTTTGAGCGCTTTCAAGTTATATGTATTCTCTCAGGTTTTTTCAGGTTCCTCTGAATTTTTTGTGTTACTTGGGGTTCTTTTGCGTTTTCTCGCATTGTTTCGTGTAATTTCGGTTTCTTTCGTGCAACTTCGGTTCCTTTCGTGTTTCTTCGGATTCAATCGTGTTTTTCGCGTTTCTTCGTGTTTTTTCCAGTTCTTTCAAGTTTTTCGCTTTCAACGGGTATTTTGACGTGTTTCGTGTTTCTGCGCGCTTCATTGATGTATGGGCCCTATTGATCTGTGGTCTATATTGATCTATGGTCTATATTGATCTATGGTCTATATTGATCTATGGTTTATATTGATCCATGGGCCTATTGATCTACCCGCTTACTAGTCTAATATATTAAAATGATAAGATCGGGAACCAGAGAAAATTTTGACAGGTGGTCCCGTTAGGGACCGGAAAGCGAAGCTTTCCTTGCAGCCCTGCAGGGCCGCTCGAGAGAGAATCTTAAAACAGATCGAAAAGGCGTATCCTCTTCTAGGAGAAGCGACCCCGAAAAACCCCCCGGGCGCTCTTAAAGTGCCCGAAATTTTCGAAAGAAAATCGCGAAAAACGTCATTTTCGCGAAATTGCCAAAAGTGCCTCAGAAAAAGGAAATAGGCTCCGAAGCCGCAACGCCCAGCGTCCCGGACTCGCCACATATTCCGAGAGCGAGGACGTCCGGTTTCTTAGAACCCATTAGAACTCCGGAGCCCCCTATTTCTAGGCTAAAATCCCGTAAGTAAAACGGCAATTTTAGTTTCGCCAGCCCCGCGAAACGTCAAAATGACCCATGATGCTTTCGATTCGTGCGGGCGTTACGAGCCTCAAAACTTATTTTAGGTGGTAGAAAATGAAACTTGAGGAAATTCCCCATCTCTGGGTACCAATTTTCATATCCAAGTAGCGAGATAAGGCCGCGAATTCTTCATTCCAAATTCGGCAATTTACTCGATATTTCGATCAGAAGTGTCATAGTTTCTCATACGATTCCGATGATAGCCGAACGCGAGCTCCAAATTTGAAAATACGGCATCAATTTTTCGCTCGATATGGGCTGTCGAAGATTTTTCAGGCCTTCCAATTGCTCGATTAAGAATCTACAGGAGATTCGAATCTCTAGAGACCACTCACGTTTCACGAATCGCGAGAAAAACACCTCAAATATGCGTTTGAAAATCGTCATTTCAGGCTCTATTTTCGCGCTAATTCATTTCGTCCTTGAAGAATGCACACAGATCGCGATGAATCGCTATACAGGCTGTGCTATCTCGAAAAAATCGCTATACAGGCTGTGCTTATGGAAAGCACTTATTTTCACCAGATTCTTTCTTCGAGAGTTTTTCCGTCTGAATATTTTATGGAAAAAGCACCCACTGCGAATCAATTATAGAGTGGGTGTCCCAAATGCATTTTCTTCAGTTTTTTCGCGTATGGGCTCTAATTTCGATAAAATGGCATACAGGGTGTGCGATTTACAATTAATTTACGATCATGTGATATACAGGGTGTGCAATTTACAAGTTATTTTGCTGATTTCGATAAAACGTCATACAGGGTGTGCAATTTACAATGAGTTTACGATCGGGTGATATACGGGGTGTGCAATTTACAAGTACTTTTGTTTTTTGCGCGCTTTCGGTTTTTATATTTCTCCGGGGTGTTTCGCGTGACTTCGAGTTTTTTTGCGCGCTTTCAAGTTATATGTATTCTCTCGGGATTTTTCAGGTTCCTTTGGATTATTTGTGTTGCTTAGGGTTCTTTCGTGTTTTCTCGCGTTGTTTCGTGTAATTTCGGTTTCTTTCGTGTAACTTCGGTTTCTTTCGTGTTTCTTCGGATTTTTCGTGTTTCGTTTCTTCGTGTTTTTCCAGTTCTTTCAAGTTTTTTCGCTTTCAACGGGTATTTTGACGTGTTTAGTGTTTCTGCGCGCTTCATTGATGTATGGGCCCTATTGATCTGTGGTCTATATTGATCTATGGTCTATATTGATCTATGGTCCCTTATGATCTATGGTCTATATTGATCCATGGGCCTATTGATCTACCCGCTTACTAGTCTATAATATTAAAACGATAAGATCGGGAACCAGAGAAAATTTTGACAGGTGGTCCCGTTAGGGACCGGAAAGCGAAGCTTTCCTTGCGTCCCGCAGGGGCCGCTCGAGAGGAATCTTAAAAAATCGAAAAAGCGAATCCTCCTCTAGGAGAAGCGACCAAGAAAAACCCCGAGCGCTCTTAAAGTGCCCGAAATTTTCGAAAGAAAATCGCGAAATCGACGATTTTCGCGAAATCGCCGAAAGTGTCCCCAAGGGGGAAGATCTCACGGACGAACGGGGCCATTTCTCCGGCCGAGATCGGTCGCTTTTTCAAGAAAAAGACATTCCTCATAATGTTGTACCGGTACGGACCGCGGAGCCCTCGAAATCTATACGAAAATTATGCATATAAAACGGCAATTTAAGAACTCGCGACTTCCTGAAACGTCAAAAACCACACCTACGTTTTCCCTCCGTGCCGGTCGAAAACGATATAAATCGCCCAGCGATCGGTAGAAAACGAATCTACGTGAAATTTCCCATCTCTGGGTACCAATTTCCACATCCAAGTAGCGAGTCAAGGCCGGGGATATTCATTCCAAATTCGGCAATTTTCTCGATAATTCGAGGACAAGTGTCATATTTTATCATACGATTCCGATGATAGCCGAACGCGAGCTCCAAATTTGAAAATACGGCATCAATTTTTCGCTCGATATGGGCAGTCGAAGAGTTTTTGCGTTTTCCAAGCACTCGAATAAGAATCTACAGGAGATTCCGAATCTTTAGACAGCACCCGCGGTTCACGAATCGCGAGAAAAACACCTCAAATATGCGTTTGAAAATCGTCATTTCAGGCTCTATTTTCGCGCTAATTCATTTTCGTCCTTGAAGGATGCACACAGATCGCGATGAATCGCTATACAGGCTGTGCTATCTCGAAAAAATCGCTATACAGGCTGTGCTTATGGAAAGCACTGATTTTCACCAGATTCTTTCTTCGAGAGATTTCGTGTTACTTAGGGTTCTATCAAGTTTTCCGCGTTTTTTCGTATTTGGTCGGTTTCTTTCTTGGTGGAATGCACTGAACTCGAAACGATAGAGTTATAAACGATATTCATTCGGTTTGTTTTTTATGAAGAAAGCACCCACTGCGAATCAATTATATACGGGGTGTCCCATATGCATTTTTCGTCAAGTTCTCTCGCGAATGGGAGCTGATTTCGGTATAATGTCATACAGGGTGTGCGATTCACAATGAATTTGCGATCGGGTGATATACGGGGTGTGCAATTTACAAGTTAATTTGATTTTTTTTGCGCAAATTCGAGTTTTTGTGTTGTTTCGGGGTGTTTTGGATCTTAATTCGATAAAATATATTCGATTCATATACAGGGTGTCAGATCTGAGTAGCGCTGACATTCACCAGAGTTTTTCTCCAGCTTTCGTGCTTTTCCGCGTAAGGGAGCTAAATTCAATGAAATCTCATACAGGGTGTGCCATTAACAATGATTTCGCGATCGATTGATATACAGGGTGTGCAATTTAAAAGTTCTTTCATTATTTTTTGCACGCTTTCGGTTTTTTGTGCCCCTGGGGGTTTTGAGCTTTCCTTCGAGTTTTTTTGCGCGCTTTCGGTGATTTTGTGCTCCTTCGGGGTTTTTTCGGTTCTTTCTTCGTGGAATGCACCGAACTTGAAACGATGGAGTTAAAACGATATTCTTTCGGTTTGTTTCTTATGATGAAAGCACCCACTGCAAATCAATTATATACTGGGTGTCCCATATGCATTTTTCATCATGTTTTTCACGTGTGAAAGCTAATTTCGGTAAAATGTCATACAGGGTGTGCGATTTACAATGAATTTGCGATCGGGTGATATACGGGGTGAGCACTTTACAAGTTCTTCTGTTTTTTTGCGCGCTCTCAGGTTTTTCAAGTTTTTGTGTTCCTTCGGGTTTTTCACGGAAAAATTATCTTCGAAACATATACGAGGGTGTTACATAGGAGCTCCATAGAATAATTTTGATACTTCCTTCGTGGTAATTACTGAACTCGAATAGATGGAGTTACAACGATATTCTCTTGGTTTTTTTTTCACTTCTAATCAATTGTATACTGAGTGTCTCATATGCATTCTCCTTCAAGTTTTCTCGCGAATGGGAGTGGATTTCGATAAAATGTCATACAGGGTGTGCAATTTACAATAAGTTTACGGTCGGGTGATATACAGGGTGTGCAATTTACAAGTACTTTTGTGTTTCGGGTTTTTCAGGTTCCTTTAGATTTTTTGTGTTACTTGGTGTTCTTTCGTGTTTTCTCGCGTTGTTTCGTGTAATTTCGGTTTCTTTCGTATAACTTCGGTTTCTTTCGTGTTTCTTCGGATTCCTTCGTGTTTTTCGCGTTTCTCCGTGTTTTCCAGTTCTTTCTAGCTTTTTCGCTTTCAACGGGTAATTTGACGTGTTTCGTGTTTCTGCGCCCTTCATTGATGTATGGGCCTATTGATCTGCGGTCTATATTGATCTATGGTCTATATTGATCCATGGGCCAATTGAACTACTGGACTATTGAACTACTGGCCTATGGATCTACGGGCCTATGGATCTACGGGCCTATTGATCTACCCGCTTACTAGTCTAATATATTAAAATGATAAGATCGGGAACCAGAGAAAATTTTGACAGGTGGTCCCGTGAGGGACCCGGAAAGCGCAGCTTTCCTTGCAGGCCCGCAGGGCCGCTCGAGAGGAATCTTAAGAAAAATCGAAAAGGCGTATCCTCCTCTAGGAGAAGCGACCGCGAAACCCCCGCGCTCCTCCAAGTGCCCCGAAATTTTCGAAAGAAAATCGCGAAAATGACGTTTTTCGCGAAATCGCCAAAACTGTCCCCAAGGGGAAGATCTCACGGACGAACAGGGCCATTTCTCTGGCCGAGATCGGTCGCTTTTTCAAGAAAAAGACATTCCTCATAATGTGGTACCGGTACGGACCGCGGAGCCCTCGAAATCTATACGAAAATTATGCATAAAAACGGCAATTTTTAAACTCCCGACTTCCCTGGAACGTCAAAAACCGCACCTACTTTTTCCCTCCGTGCCGTTCGAAAACGATATAAATCGCCCCGCGATCGGTAGAAAACGAATCTACGTGAAATTTCCCATCTCTGGGTACCAATTTCCACATCCAAGTAGCGAGCCAAGGCCGGGGATATTCATTCCAAATTCGGCAATTTTCTCGATAATTCGAGGAGAAGTGTCATATTTTATCATACGATTCCGATGATAACCGAACGCGAGCTCCAAATTTGAAAATACGGCATCAATTTTTCGCTCGATATGGGCGGTGAAAGATTATTTGCGTTTTCCAAGCACTCGGATAAGAATCTACAGGAGATTACGAATCTCTAGATACCACTCATCCTTCACGACTCTCAAGAAAAACATCTCAAATATGCGTTTGAAAATCGTCATTTCAGGCTCTATTTTCGCGCTAATTCATTTTCGTCCTTGAAGAATGCACACAGATCGCAATGAATCGCTATACAGGCTGTGCTATCTCGATTATGACACTTGTCATAATGAATGTCAGTCGATAATTTTTCCTCTGCTATTTTTAAATGAAATAAGTATTATATCGCAAACTTCCCCAACTATGGATGATGATTTCCCTTTGAATGGGTTCCATAGCAGACTTCAAACATCAGAAGATCTGAAAAATCGTCACTTGGAACGCAAGACCCGATTCGAAGAATCCTCCTTGCAGATTGGCGACAAATTTTGTGTATTGGATCTGAATATAGAGGTATTTCTAAGGACAAGAGTGATTATGTTTCTAAATTAGCAAAGGACTATGGTGCTGAGATTATTCTTCTTCAAGAGACACATGCGGATACTGAAAAAATCTTCGTCAAGAGGAACCATAAAAGGTTATGTATTCATTGATTATCTCCTTAGTAAAATTTACGGTTTAGCTTGTTATGTTAAAAATCATTGATTCACAATATCGAGTTAATCCAAAAAGGCGAATTTGAGGTGTTTTCTTTATCTCTTTCAAATTTTGTAACATTTCTATCGTTAATATTTATAAACCTCCAAATACTATTTGGCCAAGAAATTTGAAATGAATCTTCCTCATCCTTCAATTTATTGCGGTGATTTTAATTCTCACCACGTAATGTGGGGTTATAATAATAATGATAGAAGTGGAATAGCTTTAGCTGACTGGATGGAAGATAATAATTTCTATTTAATTTTTGATGGAAAAGATGTACCTTCTTTTCATTCTTCTCGATGGAATAGAGCTACAATCCTGATCTCTGCCTAGTGTCTTGTGACAATACTTGCAAACCGCTTCCTGTAAAGCGTCAAATTTTAGGAGTTTTCCTCATAGCCAACATAGGCCTATACTGTTGACTTCAAGAAGTTTAATTCAATATTCAGAATGTTTAAAAAGACCTCGTTGGAATTTCAAGAAAGCGGGTGGATTGAATTTGCTAAGAAGGTAGACAGTGATATTAGATGGATTAAACCCACTCATTATAACTATCACAGATTCTTAGGTGTTGTGAAAGCCGCAGCAAAAAAAGTTCGTTCAAGAGGTTTCCGGAAAGATTATATTCCAGGTTGGTCGAAAGAAACCGATAATCTGTACAAGGACTATCAGAAATCACCATCCGATGATAAATGTGAAGGCTTACGAATTCTATCAATACAAGCCGAAAAGACAAATGGGATAGTGTTGCATCAAAAATGAATTTTACACATTCGAGTAGGAGTTCATGGGATATATTGAGAAAATTAGGTGAAGCTACTCTTCTTACCTCATCATCATCAAAAATTGATCCCAATTTAATCGCACGCCGCCTAGTTAACGTCTCTGAATCAGTCAATATATCCCAATCTAAAATTGAGAATATGAAGAAAAAATTACAGATATTCAGGAGATCAGCTCCTACTTTAGAACATGTGTCACATCCATTCAATATAGATGAATTGAGGGCTGCAATCAAATCTACCAAATCTCGAAAGGCAGCAGGTTTTGACGGAATTTATCCAGAATTTATCAAACATTTAGGAAAAAAGGCCTTGTCTTGGTTATTGTCTTTCTATAACAATATTCTGAATTCAGGAAACTTTCAATCCGAATTTCGTTAGGCTAAAGTAACAGGTATTTTGAAACGAGAAAAAAATCCTTGTGATCCTAGTAGTTATCGACCCATCAGTTTATTGAGTGTTCCTTTCAAGATATTAGAAAGGCTAGTCCTTTTTAGAATTGAATCTTCTATAGAAAATGCTCTACAAAATTTCCAGGGAGGCTTTAGGAAAAACAGAAATTGTTCGGATCAGGTTCTCAGCCTTACAACTTTCATAGAATCAGGCTTCAATGATAGGTTGAAAACAGGAACTGCTTTCATCGATTTATCCTCGGCTTATGACACTGTGTGGAAAGATGGATTAATTTTCAAACTTTATACCCATCTGAAGTGTGGGAAAATGGTCCGATTATTAGAAAATATGTTATCTGATAGAAGGTTTCGTGTTTTTATTGACAATAAGAGTAGCAATTTCAAAACATTGAAAAACGGCCTTCCAAAAGGATCAGTTTTAGCTCCTTTACTTTTCAATTTATATCTAAGTGATTTGCCCACTACATCATCTCAAAAATTTGTTTATGCTGACGACATTGCTATTGCTTACCAACATTCGGATTTCCATGCTCTGGAAAACATACTGCCATCTGATTTGGAAATTTTCAAAATTATTTTATTGAGTATCTTGTTTCCATCTGAATAATCATGAAAAATGTAGGAAATTAGCTGTAACTTTCAATGATTCTCCTATCGAACACAATTTCCATCCAAAATACTTAGGAGTTGAATTAGATTCATCTCTCAATTACAAGGCTCATTTAAATGATCTGAGCCTAAAACTGAAAACTAGGAACAATATTCTTCTGAAATTAGCTGGATCATCTTGGGGTGCTGATGCTTCCACTCTTCACACAGCATCTCTAGCCCTAGTCTTTTCTGCAGCTGAGTATTGTTGCTCTGTCTGGTTTAATACTGCACATACACAAAAAATCGATGCACAATCGAATACATACATGAGAATAATTGGTGGCACCATAAGATCTACACCGGTTCATTGGTTACCAGTTTTGTCTAATATTGTCCGTCCCCATATTCGCAGACAGACTGCTGCTCCGAATTCTTGGAACAAATATCATTCTTTTTTCAATTTATTCCCAATTATTTCATATATTCCACAAAAATAGAATTCCCAGATTGAAGTCACTTAAATCATTATGGCATAATACGTTAAGGAATTATGGAAGACTGAGTGGAACTCTTACGAAATGTTCAATAAGTATCTCGTTTCTGATCCTTCTGAAAAAATTCCTGGTTTTAATTTTCCAAGAAAAATTTGGACAGTTCTTAATCGTTTGAGAACAGGTCATGGTCGTACCAATGGCATGCTATTTAAATGGAACTCAGTTCCTAGTGCAAGTTTGTGAATGTGGAGAAGCAGAAGAAACAATACCTCATCTCATCGATAGTTGTCCCATATATAAATTTCAAGATGGTTTTAGGGCTATTCATGATGTTTCCAACTCTTTCTTGGAATGGGTTATAAATTTCAAACGAATATGATAGGTATTTTTGTTATTCAGTTATTTTTCTGCTTTTGTGTTTTTATTTCCAGATTCAATGTGAACACCTTGAAGAAGTCTCTGTCTCCACCAATAGAAGATCACTCTTGAAGAAAGAAGTCCCTGAAATATATTTCAGCTTATTTTTGTATTTTCACACTTAGACGAGGGAGCCAGGGTTTTTTTCACAGGGGTTTTTTCCTAGGCTTTTATGTCATACGCCGGGTGTATGACACCCCGTCACTAACCCCTGATCTATATGCTTTATTGTTTGCTAATTAAATATTGTCAGCCAAAAGTTCAAAAGAATATATATATATCTCGAAAAAATCGCTATACAGGCTGTGCTTATGGAAAGCACTGATTTTCACCAGATTCTTTCTTCGAGAGATTTCGTGTTACTTAGGGTTCTATCATGTTTTCCGCGTTTTTCGTATTTGGTCGGTTTCTTTCTTGGTGGAATGCACTGAACTCGAAACGATAGAGTTATAAACGATATTCTTTCGGTTTGTTTTTATGAAGAAAGCACCACTGCGAATCAATTATATACTGGGTGTCCCATATGCATTTTCGTCAAGTTCTCTCGCGAATGGGAGCGGATTTCGATAAAATGTCATACAGGGTGTGCAATTTAGAATAAGTTTACGATCGGGTGATATACAGGGTGTGCAATTTACAAGTACTTTTGTGTTTCGGGTTTTTTCAGGTTCCTTTAGATTTTTGTGTTACTTGGTGTTCTTTCGTGTTTTCTCGCGTTGTTTCGTGTAATTTCGGTTTCTTTCGTATAACTTCGGTTTCTTTCGTGTTTCTTCGGATTCCTTCGTGTTTTTCGCGTTTCTCCGTGTTTTTCCAGTTCTTTCAAGCTTTTTCGCTTTCAACGGGTAATTTGACGTGTTTCGTGTTTCTGCGCGCTTCATTGATGTATGGGCCCTATTGATCTGCGGTCTATATTGATCTATGGTCTATATTGATCCATGGGCCAATTGAACTACTGGCCTATGGATCTACGGGCCTATGGATCTACGGGCCTATTGATCTACCCGCTTACTAGTCTAATATATTAAAATGATAAGATCGGGAACCAGAAAATTTTGACAGGTGGTCCCGTCGGGGACCCGCGAGGCGTAGCCGAGCGTGAGGCCCCTGGGCCGAGCCAGGGCAATCTTAAAACAGATCGAAAAGGCGTATCCTCTTCTAGGAGAAGCGACCCCGAAAACCCCTCCGGGCGCTCTTAAAGTGCCCGAAATTTTCGAAAGAAAATCGCGAAAATGACGTTTTTCGCGAAATCGCCTAAAGTGCCTCAGAAAAAGGAAATAGGCTCCGAAGCCGAAACGCCCAGCGTCCCGGGCTCGCCACATATTCCGAGCGAGGACGTCCGGTTTCCTTAGAACCCATTAGAACTCCGGAGCCTCCCTATTTCTAGGCTAAAATCCCGTAAGTAAAACGGCAATTTTTAGTTTCGCCAGCCCGCGAAACGTCAAAATGACCCATGATGCTTTCGATTCGTGCATGCGCTACAAGCCTCTAAACGCATTTTCGGCGGTAGAAAATGAAACTTGAAGAAATTCCCCTTCTCCAGGTACCAATTTTCATATCCAAGTAGCGATATAAGGCCGCGAATTCTTCATTCCAAATTCGGCAATTTACTCGATATTTCGATCAGAAGTGTCATAGTTTCTCATACGATTCCGATGATAGCCGAACGCGAGCTCCAAATTTGAAAATACGGCATCGATTTTTCGCTGGATATGGGCGGTGGAAGATTTTTCCACCTTCCGAGCACTCGAATAAGAATCTACAGGAGATTCCGAATCTCTAGATACCACCCGCGATTCAAGACTCTTAAGAAAAACACCTCAAATATGCGTTTGAAAATCGTCATTTCAGGCTCTATTTTCGCGCCAATTCATTTTCGTCCTTGAAGAATGAACACAGATCGCGATGAATCGCTATACAGGCTGTGCTATCTCGAAAAAATCGCTATACAGGCTGTGCTTATGGAAAGCACTGATTTTCACCAGATTCTTTCTTCGAGAGATTTTCCGTCTGAATTTTTATGGAAAAAGCACCACTGCGAACCAATTAGAGAGTGGGATCTAATTTCGATAAAATGTCATACAGGGTGTGCGATTGACAATGAATTTACGATCATGTGATATTACAGGGTGCTCAATTTATAAGTAAATTTGATTTTTTCGCGCAAATTCGAGTTTTCGTGATTCTTCGGTGTGTTTCAGTTCTGAATTCGATAAAATATATTCGATTCATATACAGGGTGTCAGATCTGAGTAGCGCTGACATTCACCAGAGTTTTCTCTAGCTTTCGTGCTTTTCCGCGTAAGGAGCTGAATTCAATGAAATGTCATACAGGGTGTGCCATTAACAATGAATTCGCGATCGATTGATATACAGGGTGTGCAATTTACAAGTTCTTTCGGTATTTTTGCACGCTTTCGGTTTTTTGTGCTCCCTCGGGGTTTCAAGCTTTCCTTCAGTATTTTTGCGCGCTTTCGTTGATTTTGTGCTCCTTCGAGGTTTTTGAGTTCCTTTGGATTTTTCGTTCTTTCGTGTTACTTTGGGTTCTATCATGTTTTTCGCGTTTTTTCGTATTTGGTCAGGTTCTTTCTTGGTGGAATGCACTGAACTTGAAACGATAGAGTTATAAACGATATTCTTTCGGTTTGTTTTTATGATGAAAGCACCCACTGCGAATCAAATATATACAGGGTGTCCCATATGCATTTTCTTCAGGTTTTCTCATGAATGAGAGCTGATTTCGGTATAATGTCATACAGGGTGTGCGATTTAAAATGAATTTACGATCGGGTGATATACAGGGTGAGCACTTTACAAGTTCTTCTGTTTTTGCGCGCTCTCAAGTTTTTCAAGTTTTTGTGTTCCTTCGGGTTGTTTTACGGAAAAATTATTTTCAGAAACATATACGGGGTGTTACATAGGAGCTCCATAGAATAATTTTGATACTTCCTTCGTGGTAATCACTGAACTCGAATAGATGGAGTTACAACGATATTCTCTTGGTTTTTTTTTAAAGCTAATCAATTGTATACTGAGTGTCTCATATGCATTTCTCTTCAAGTTTTCTCGCGAATGGGAGCTGATTTCGATAAAATGTCATACAAGGTGTGCAATTTACAATGAGATTACGTTCGGGTGATATACAGGGTGTGCAATTTACAAGTACTTTTGTGTTTCGGGTTTTTCAGGTTCCATTAGATTTTTCGTGTTACTTGGTGTTCTTTCGTGTTTTCGCGTTGTTTCGCGTTTGTTTCGTGTAATTTCGGTTTCTTTCGTCTTTCTTCGGATTCTTCTTTGTTTTTCGCGTTTCTTCGTGTTTTCCAATACTTTTATGTTTTTCGCTTTCATCGGGTTTTTGACGTGTTTAGTGTTTCTGCGCGCTTCATTGATGTATGGGCCTATTGATCTATGGTCTATATTGATCTATGGTCTATATTGATCCATGGGCCAATTGAACTACTGGCCTATTGAACTACTGGCCTATGGATCTACGGGCCTATTGATCTACCCGCTTACTAGTCTATATAATAAAGTAATAAGATCAGGGACCACAGAAAATTTTGACAGGTGGTCCCGTCAGGGACCGGAAAGCGTAGCTTTCCTTGCAGCCCACAGGGCCGCTCGAGAGAATCTTAAAACAGATCGAAAAGGCGTATCCTGTTCTAGGAGAAGCGACCCCGAAACCACCCCGGGCGCTCTTAAAGTGCCCGGGAAATTTTCGAAAGAAAATCGCGAAAATGACGTTTTTCGCGAAATCGCCTAAAGTGCCTCAGAAAAAAGGAAATAGGCTCCGAAGCCGAAACGCCCAGCGTCCCGGACTCGCCACATATTCCGAGAGCTAGGACGTCCGGTTTCCTTAGAACCCATTAGAACTCCGGAGCCCCCTATTCCTAGGCTAAAATTCCGTAAGCAAAACGGCAATTTTTAGTTTCGCCAGCCCCGCGAAACGTCAAAATCACCCATGATGCTTTCGCTCAGTGCGGGCCCCTCGAGTCTCTAAACGTATTTTCGGCGGTAGAAAATGAAACTTGAGGAAATTCCCCATCTCTGGGTACCAATTTTCATATCCAAGTAGCGAGATAAGGCCGCGAATTCTTCATTCAAATTCGGCAATTTCTACGGTAAATGATCAAAATGTCATAATTTCTCATACGATTCCGATGATAGCCGAACGCGAGCTCAAAATTTGAAAATACGGCATCAATTTTTCGCTCGATATGGCCGGTGGAAGATTTTTTGCGCCTTCCAAGCACTCGAATAAGAATCTACAGGAGATTCGAATCTCTAGATACCTACCACTTTTCGTGAATCGCAAGAAAAACACCTCAAATATGCATTTGAAAATCGTTTTTCAGGCTCTATTTTCGCGCTAATTCATTTTCGTCCTTGAAGAATGCACACAGATCGCGATGAATCGCTATACAGGCTGTGCTATCTCGAAAAAATCGCTATACAGGCTGTGCTTATGGAAAGCACTGATTTTCACCAGATTCTTCCTTCGAGAGATTTCGTGTTACTTAGGGTTCTATCATGTTTTCCGCGTTTTTCGTATTTGGTCGGTTTCTTTCTTGGTGGAATGCACTGAACTCGAAACGATAGAGTTATAAACGATATTCTTTCGGTTTGTTTTTATGAAGAAAGCACCCACTGCGAATCAATTATATACAGGGTGTCCCATATGCATTTTCTTCAAGTTCTCTCGCGAATGGGAGCTGATTTCGGTATAATGTCATACAGGGTGTGCGATTCACAATGAATTTGCGATCGGGTGATATACAGGGTGTGCAATTTACAAGTTAATTTGATTTTTTGCGCAAATTCGAGTTTTTGTGTTGTTTCGGGGAGTTTTGGATCTTAATTCGATAAAATATATTCGATTCATATACAGGGTGTCAGATCTGAGTAGCGCTGACATTCACCAGAGTTTTTCTCCAGCTTTTGTGCTTTTCCGCGTAAGGAGCTTAATTCAATGAAATCCCATACAGGGTGTGCCATTAACAATGATTTCGCGATCGATTGATATACAGGGTGTGCAATTTAAAAGTTCTTTCATTATTTTTGCACGCTTTCGGTTTTTTTGTGCTCCCTCGGGGTTTTAAGCTTTCCTTCGAGTTTTTGCGCGCTTTCGGTGATTTTGTGCTCCTTCGGGGTTTTTTCGGTTCCTTTGGATATTTTCGTTCATTCGTGGTACTTCGGGTTCTTTCAAGTTTTCCGTGTTTCGTCGGGTTCTTTCTTCGTGGAATGCACCGAACTTGAAACGATAGAGTTAAAACGATATTCTTTCGGTTTGTTTCTTATGATGAAAGCACCACTGCAAATCAATTATATACTGGGTGTCCCATATGCATTTTCATCATGTTTTTCACGTGTGAAAGCTAATTTCGGTAAAATGTCATACAGGGTGTGCGATTTACAATGAATTTGCGATCGGGTGATATACAGGGTGAGCACTTTACAAGTTCTTCTGTTTTTGCGCGCTCTCAAGTTTTTCAAGTTTTTGTGTTCCTTCGGGTTTTTACGGAAAAATTATCTTCGAAACATATACAGGGTGTTACATAGGAGCTCCATAGAATAATTTTGATACTTCCTTCGTGGTAATTACTGAACTCGAATAGATGGAGTTACAACGATATTCTTTTGGTTTTTTTTTCACTGCTAATCAATTGTATACTGAGTGTCTCATATGCATTCTCCTTCAAGTTTTCTCGCGAATGGGAGCGGATTTCGATAAAATGTCATACAGGGTGTGCAATTTACAATAAGTTTACGGTCGGGTGATATACAGGGTGTGCAATTTACAAGTACTTTTGTGTTTCAGGTTTTTCAGGTTCCTTTAGATTTTTGTGTTACTTGGTGTTCTTTCGTGTTTTCTCGCGTTGTTTCGTGTAATTTCGGTTTCTTTCGTATAACTTCGGTTTCTTTCGTGTTTCTTCGGATTCCTTCGTGTTTTTCGCGTTTCTCCGTGTTTTCCAGTTCTTTCTAGCTTTTTCGCTTTCAACGGGTAATTTGACGTGTTTCGTGTTTCTGCGCGCTTCATTGATGTATGGGCCTATTGATCTGCGGTCTATATTGATCTATGGTCTATATTGATCCATGGGCCAATTGAACTACTGGCCTATTGAACTACTGGCCTATGGATCTACGGGCCTATGGATCTACGGGCCTATTGATCTACCCGCTTACTAGTCTATATAATAAAGTAATAAGATCGGGGACCAGAGAAAATTTTGACAGGTGGTCCCGTTAGGGACCGGAAAGCGTAGCTTTCCTTGCAGCCCTGAGGGCCGCTCGAAGAGAATCTTAAAACAGATCGAAAAGGCGTATCCTGTTCTAGGAGAAGCGACCCCGAAACCACCCCAGGCGCTCTTAAAGTGCCCGAAATTTTCAAAAGAAAATCGCGAAAATGACGTTTTTCGCGAAATCGCCTAAAGTGCCTCAGAAAAAGGAAATAGGCTCCGAAGCCGAAACGCCCAGCGTCCCGGACTCGCCACATATTCCGAGCGAGGACGTCCGGTTTCCTTAGAACCCATTAGAACTCCGGAGCCCCCTATTTCTAGGCTAAAATCCCGTAAGTAAAACGGCAATTTTAGTTTCGCCAGCCCCGCGAAACGTCAAAATCAACCATGATGCTTTCGCTCAGTGCGGGCCTCTCGAGCCTCTAAACGCATTTTCGGCGGTAGAAAATGAAACTTGAGAAATTCCCCATCTCTGGGTACCAATTTTCATATCAAGTAGCGAGATAAGGCCGCGAATTCTTCATTCCAAATTCGGCAATTTTTACGGTGAAATGAGTCAAAATGTCATAATTTCTCATACGATTCCGATGATAGCCGAACGCGAGCTCCAAATTTGAAAATACGGCATCAATTTTTCGCTCGATATGGGCGGTCGAAGATTTTCAGGCCTTCCAATTGCTCGATTAAGAATCTACAGGAGATTCCGAATCTCTAGAGACCACTCACGTTTCACGAATCGCGAGAAAAACACCTCAAATATGCGTTTGAAAATCGTCATTTCAGGCTCTATTTTCGCGCTAATTCATTTCGTCCTTGAAGAATGCACACAGATCGCGATGAATCGCTATACAGGCTGTGCTATCTCGAAAAAATCGCTATACAGGCTGTGCTTATGGAAAGCACTGATTTTCACCAGATTCTTTCTTCGAGAGATTTCGTGTTACTTAGGGTTCTATCATGTTTTCCGCGTTTTTCGTATTTGGTCGGTTTCTTTCTTGGTGGAATGCACTGAACTCGAAACGATAGAGTTATAAACGATATTCTTTCGGGTTTGTTTTTATGAAGAAAGCACCCACTGCGAATCAATTATATACAGGGTGTCCCATATGCATTTTCTTCAAGTTCTCTCATGAATGGGAGCTGATTTCGGTATAATGTCATACAGGGTGTGCGATTCACAATGAATTTGCGATCGGGTGATATACAGGGTGTGCAATTTACAAGTTAATTTGATTTTTGCGCAAATTCGAGTTTTTGTGTTGTTTCGGGAGTTTTGGATCTTAATTCGATAAAATATATTCGATTCATATACAGGGTGTCAGTTTTCTCCAGCTTTTGTGCTTTTCCGCGTAAGGGAGCTTAATTCAATGAAATCCCATACAGGTTGTGCCATTAACAATGATTTCGCGATCGATTGATATACAGGGTGTGCAATTTAAAAGTTCTTTCATTATTTTTGCACGCTTTCGGTTTTTGTGCTCCCTCAGGGTTTAAGCTTTCCTTCGAGTTTTTGCGCGCTTTCGGTGATTTTGTGCTACTTCAGGGTTTTTCGGTTCCTTTGGATATTTTCGTTCGTTCGTGGTACTTCGGGTTCTTTCAAGTTTTCCGTGTTTCGTCGGGTTCTTTCTTCGTGGAATGCACCGAACTTGAAACGATAGAGTTAAAACGATATTCTTTCGGTTTGTTTCTTATGATGAAAGCACCACTGCAAATCAATTATATACTGGGTGTCCCATATGCATTTTTCATCATGTTTTCACGTGTGAAAGCTAATTTCAGTAAAATGTCATACAGGGTGTGCGATTTACAATGAATTTGCGGTCGGGTGATATACTGGGTGAGCACTTTACAAGTTCTTCTGTTTTTTGCGCGCTCTCAAGTTTTTCAAGCTTT
>JARTUT010000261.1:0-23093 GCA_030674115.1 Micraspis discolor
GGCTAAATTTCTGCTGAAAATTATATCACCATTAAAAAGTAATTCAACATCGATGATAAGAAACACGAAACACTTCATAGAAATAATGAAACATCAAGAAATCATGGAAGAAGACGTTATGGTCAGCTTCGACATTACCAGTTTGTTCACTAATATTCCAACAGATAAAACACTTATCATAGTTAGGAAAAAGCTTGAAGAAGATCAAACCCTTAGTGAAAGAACTACACTAAGCGTGAATGCAATTATGGAAATGCTTTCTATTTGTAATGAAACAACATATTTCCAATTTGAAGACATCTTTTATCAACAAGAATTTGGAATGGCCATGGGTTCACCACTATCACCAATTTTAGCTGATTTATATATGGAAATTTTCGAACAGAAGGCATTAGAAAAATATGCACTTAAACCCAAACTGTGGAAAAGATATGTAGATGATACTTTCATTATTTGGCAACATGGAAGAGACACTATAGATGAATTCCTTCAATATCTAAACAATCAAGAGGAATCAATTAAATTCACAATTGAAATCGAGAAAGACAGACAACTTCCATTCTTAGATGTACTCGTACATAAACAAAATGGAATCCCAAGAACCACTGTGTATAAAAAGCCAACGAACACAGGACAATATCTACATTTTGATTCAAACCACCAACTAAACACTAAATTGGGAGTAGCAAAATGTTTATTTGATGGAGCAATAAATATTTGTTGCACTGAAGAAGACCAAAATGAAGAAATAAATAACATCTCGAAAACTCTTAGAAGCAATGGCTACCCCAAAAAGATATTAGAAAAAGCTAGACGAACAAGAGAAAGTCAACCAGAACCAACAGATATAAATCAGACCATTAAAACCGTAATTCCTTATGTAAAAGGTTTGTCGGAGAAAATGAGAAGAATTGGAAATAGATACAACATAACGACTGCATTCAATACTCAAGACACTATCAGAGCTAAACTTACAAAAGTTAAGCCTAATAATGAGACACAAAGGACAAAGAACTGCATATATGAATTACCTTGTGAGTGCGGAAGATCTTACATCGGAGAAACTAAACGCCCTCTGAATGTACGAATAAAAGAACATCAGAAGCTTCTACGAGTACTAGACAGCGACAAATCCAGGTTGGTCCAACATGCTGTAGATGAGAATCATCGTATAAAATGGGATGAAGCATCAATAATATCCAAAGAAGAAAAACTTGCAAGAAGAAAAATCAAAGAAGCAGCATTTATGAAAATAACACCAGATTCCATAAGTGCTCCATCTATAGATCTGCCAGAAGTTTGGACGCCGATAGTTCGATCCAACTTAAAAAGATCATCATATCACAGATGAGTATATAACATCGTTAATTTTTCTTTCATGACTTCTGTCATATTGACTTTTTGAAAATTGATAATTCCCTAAAAGGTTTCTTACTTTTCTCCTTGATAAAGATAGAGGATGTCTATCGAAACGTCGGAAATCATTACATCCACAATAGATGATGGTAATAGCCCAAACAATCATTCAACATACTCTCAGTTTTCCATAACCAATATACCTATGTCACAAGATTCCCAAAATGACGTCCTTTATAGCCAATTTGAACTTCCCTACATTCTTTATATGTTTTAAATCACATTGCAGAACATTATACAACTTTGGACCATAATAGAAAACAAATCTTTGAGAATGACTTTTGTGGAACAATGGTAACCTTATCTCAAAATTTTCCGAAAACCTTGTAGTCTTCATGAAAGGGACATAATAGAGTATCGATATACCCCAAATAACCATATGAGGTACTGATACAAAGACCGGATGTTGAATACCCTGGAATTTGCATACAGTTAGTTCATAGGTTGGAAAGAATCTGTTCTTAGAAGTCTACAAATGGACTAAATTAATATCATAGTATTGGCAACCCTGTCAAAGGACCAGCAATCACACACTGAATTTAAGCATTTAGCATAATGTTTTCTTAATTTCGTATTTTGAGGTTGACCACCGGAATATAGGAAGATAGTCAGAAACTTAGCATTTTCAATATTCCGCAGCAACTTTGACCCTGCTACCTGAAAAAGCTGACATTTGTATGACAAAACCTACGCAGAATTCATGTCATGGTGCGAGGAGAAGAACGTTTTCAATTATTCTCAAACAGTTTTGTTGGCTTACTTTAAGAGTGTTGCAGAAAAGGGACACTAAGCAAGTTCATGGCCAAATTATTTAATGCTGGAAGCAATTGAACGTTAAATGGAATATTGATATAAGCCGATATCACAAACTGGTGACGTTCATTAAGGGACAAAAGTGGGTTATATTCCTAAGAAATCTAAAGTTCTCGAGAAAGATCATGTGAAAGAATTTATAGCAAATGCGCCAGGCAGTATTTTCTTGATGTCAAAGGTAAATATAAACTCAATTAAATTAATTTGTCACGTGGATATAAAATATGTAACTTTAAATTTTTTTATTTGAAGGTCACTTTGATATTCGGAGTATCCGGGGCATTGCGAAAAGATGAGTTGTATAAGTTGCAGATGTGCAGGATATGGGCTCAAAATTTTAATAACAGTGAAATCATCCAAAACGCATTCGAAAAGGATGTCCACTGTGGTGGATAATGAGGAGCGTAAACTTTTGTATCCGATGAAGAGATATATATCCTTGAGACCAATTCACACTCCGCACGAAAAAGTTTTTCGTCTTTAACAAGAACTTTAAATGCTCAATACAGGCAGTAGGAATCAATACGTTTTCGAAATTAGCATCGTTAATAGCAAAATTTCTCAAATTAGAACAACCCAATTTATATACAGGTCACTGTTTTCTGCGCTCTTCTGCATCTCTCCTTTCGTACAGTGGAGCAGATTTTGCAGCCATCAAACGGCTTGGATGATGGAAATCACCTATTGCAGAAGGGTACATTGAAAACTCGATGAACAATAGATTAGAAACTGCTGGAAAAATTTTATGCGATAATCATTCGCCAGTAATTAATTATCAGCTTCCACCACTTCCACAAATTCCTTATGGCAAATCGTGAGTAACCATGTAAATGTGGAATATTTAGAATGTCACATCTCGAAAAAACCGTGTATAAATTTTACGAATTGTTCAATTGAAACCATAAATATAAATATGCCAAAGTTAGCATCGAGATTTTCATTGTCAAACTTTATATTGTGAGGAAAAAAATTTATTTGAATAAATAATTTATTTTTAATATTTTTTTTTATTTTTTTTTATTTATTTCAAAAATTTTACAGGGTATGTCATATAAAGGCATTATAAATAAATTATATGTAAACCATGCCTAAAATAACAAAATTCAACATACGAAGAATAAACAAATTAAAAAGTCGAATATACATACTTATATATAAAAAAATGTTATGTCATCCGATTCAAAAAGGGCATTGGCCATGAATTCATCAATGGAGTAAAGAGCCTTTTCCATAAGGATCTTCTTCACCATTCCCTTGAAGATCTCATCACGTAGTGCAAGTATGTGCTCCGGGAGTTTATTATATAAAATAATTCCCTGATATACATGAGTGGCCTGTGTCTTCCCAAATTTTATTTTGGGATAAACAGGTTTGTTTTTTTTTCTTGTATTATGTTCGTGAAGCTCGGAATGTCTTTGATAATTGTCCCTGGTTTTGTGGATATACATAATGCATTCAAGAATGTAGCAGCACGGAGTAGTAAGTATTCGATATTTTTGGAATAGGGGTCTACAGCTTGTTGTTTTCCTAACCCCTGCAATGGCCCTGATAGCAGCTTTCTGCTTCAAAAAAACTCTCTGACTATCCGGCGATGAGCCCCATAATATTATACCATAGTTCATTCTACTTTGGAAATGAGCATAATAAGTGAATATCGCTTCATTTTCAGATAATGTGTACTTAATCCTCCTGATAGCGAATATTGCAGTAGACAGCTTCTTACATCATTCATCAATATTCTTTCTCCATGTCAGAATGGCGCTCAATGTTATTCCGAGAAGTGATATACTATCATTATTATGCTCTCTGGTTGTTATAATCACTTTTTGTGTTTTCTCAGAATTCGCCGTCAGGTCATTTTGCTCCAACCAGTTCTTTGCTTGAGCAATTTAAATATAATTTTTTTCTTGAAGTAGCATCCTATTTTTATCTTTATGAAGAAATGAGGTATCATCTGCATGAAGCAGCACTTTTTTTGTGGTTGAATTACAAAGTAGATCGTCGATATATACAAGAAATAAGATGGGTCCAAGAACGGATCCCTGGGGCACCCCAAATTTGATTTCTTCTTTGAAAGACCTACTTCCATTCAGATCAACTACTTGAAATCTGTCTTTGAGGTATGATCTAAATAGACGTAGAGGTATACCTCTAATACACTCCAGCTTCTTCAAGAGCTTCTCATGATTCACGCAGTCAAAAGCCTTAGTTAGGTCCATGCATATGAGCCATACTTCCTCCGAATTGTCTAAGGCCTCCATGACTCATCCGGAAAATATCCTTCTTCAAAACAAAGATTTATTATGTGTGATAGTGGTTCAGCTGCATGCCCAATTATCTTCTTTCGGAGGCTAACTGAGACGCCATATACATCATATGCTACTTTATTTTTCAATTTATTTACACATTGGATAATCTCTTGTGGAGACTACAGAAAAATGAACCCGAGTATTTTGAACTCTTGGTTTTCAATAGCTTGTAGGATCGTATATATCCCTACTTATGCGTTTCGTCCCTGGCGAACACATTTGGACTCATCAGTATGGCTTGTGTGCTACATGCCATAGACGCAGGGGTTAGAAGTTTTGAGGGAGCCGCCGGGAGTCGATCCCGGCATCTAGTCAGTGTGAAACTTAAGCTCTAACCTCTAGGCCACTGAAGCGCTGTGAATTAAGCTATGCGTGGCTATATAGAGTGCCGCTACAAGCTTTTTCTCGGCATCTGAACATTCATTTTCTTCTTCTATTTTTACTTTTTAATTCATAATGAGGTCGACGGAAAACTGTTGTAATCAAGTCGTTTATTAATCTAGCGATTAATGGTCTCGAACATACACACGCTCGCTCCGCTCACGTGTTAAAATATCTCGACCATTAATCACTATCATTAATAAACTAGTTGATTAAATAACTATTATGAGTTCCGAAGTTATACCGCCGGGTCCTGACGAACACTTTGTTTTCAGTTTCGATATCAAGTCTATAACCTCATTCTCACTTATAGGTCTTAGAAATAACGAAGTTCTGACATTAGATTCATTCGTGCCTCGAGCTGGTAAACTACACCCATCTAAGGTTCTGCTATTCTCTTAGCAATTTTAATAAAATGATCATTGAATAAATTAGCCTTTTTTGTCTTCACTCAGTATCAGTATCAGTTTTCCCAAACAATCTCCGAATTCCCCACCTTCCATTAGTCTCTCCAAGAAAATTTCTGTAATATTCATTTTTTACCTGTTTGATCAAACGATTGAGATGATTTAATTACTCTTTGTGGCTTATTTCGAGAATCGAGAATCGGAGTGGTTACACAATAACCTTTTTTGAGTGAATCGCCTGTTTTAATGAACTTTAAAAAGCCCAATGTTATCCAGGGTTAAAATTCCATATTTCTGCTGTTAATTGTATAGATATCAGTTGATATAGGTTTGAAATCTCCCATCCACTCATAAAAATATCGCAAGATTTTTGTGGTTGATGGAAATGCACGATCACTGTAAATTCTTTTAAATCACCATGTAGACAAGACCAAGTTCAAAAGAATGCTATAAACGGCCAATGCAGAGCAAAACACGTTAATTTTTCTGAAAGCATAAAATATTCAACATAGATTCAGTATGAGTGCTTTCCACTAGTCGTTAATATCACGGACCCTAGAAATAACTTCATTTACCAATAGATTTTCCTGGCCAACTACTTACTCATGAAATACCCTGGATTTTTCATTCAGTAATGAGATGAACGCGACATTCTTCATAAATATGCTTCCATTATTTACGATAGCACTTCATTAATGAGTTTTCGTCAACTGATTCCCCAGAAAAATATCTTCCATTAAGAGAACGATTTGTCGCGTATTAATAATTCAAACTGTAAATAATATCACGCTTATCTTTCGACAAATACCAATTATATCTTTTCATCAACAGCTGCAATCCCGAATATCGTCTTCAATTATAACAAAGAATTTATGGACGTCAGGAATTCCAACGCTAATAAATCTGAAACGCTGACCAATGTCACTAATTGATAGGTCATGTCATAAATCACTGCGCCACCCATAGAATAATATTCCTGTCAAAACAGAACAAAAAGTAGCTGTGTCCGAAATTTCATGCTTATTAATGGAATGTTTCAAGTAAATTGTAGTAATATTGTTGCATGTTGTGTTAGTGTCTGAATACCACTTAAAATTGGAGATTTATTTCATTTTTTAATTGGTTATGGTCACTGGAAAGTGAAATTGTTTGGAAATAAAGTCGTTTGCAAATTATGTGTCAAAAACAGGTGAAACTGTAACTGTTTGAAATTTTGACTGGAAACTCGGGAGAGTATTGTTGATACTACAAGACCTTTTCATTTATCCATTTGTATGAAAAATTCATCAATACTTCCAAACAAGCTGTTTAACAACAACAAATTTCCATGAATTGAAAGGCCAAGATCGGAGTATTTGCAGACTAGACCGCGATTTTTATTCAAATATCAATTGATGAATTTAATTAAGCATTCAGAAATCTAATTAGAATAATTTATTATCCAATTTGAAATTCTACATTGTTAGCAATGTACCGGGTATCCTAAATTCGTTGTCTAGTGAGGAAACCTCATTACCCGAAGAGCTACAACAAAATGAATGGCACATTTTGGCTATATATAATTAAATATGATTCTGATTCTGACTATCACTTGAACTTCGAAAAACATAAATCGAACCATTGTTGAAAAATTGGTGTTTTAGGACCATGAATAAAACTGTTAACGAAATCGTCCAATGCCATGTCTGCCAGACTGACAATGACATCCCTAATATCATTGTGTCCCAAGGTGGGTGGCCTGTTAACTTATTATGTAAACTATTCATGCAAAATATTACAACGGGTGAATTTCCCGATGGCGGTTTGTTCGTAAGTTTCCGCTGAAAATTTAGATCGAGGCCTGCATAGTGCAATCTCTGAGTTTCCGTATAGAGCGCATGGGACAGAAGTAGGGTTGACTTAGATCTACCTTCTTCGATTCTGCATCATTTCTCGTGTTAAAATTAAAGTTAGAAAATAGATGTGTCTTTCTTGTGTTATGATCTTTCTCCAATTGAAATTAAGTTTGAAGTAGAGATTTTGTTGTAGTAATCAGTTTTATAACGTTTGCCAAATTTGCCGGAGTTTAAAATTTACCGAAGAATTGAACAAATTGCGGGAATTAGAAATTTACCGAAGAACTGAACCAAATCTGCCGGAGTTAGAATATTACCGAATTTAACATACCTTGCCGTGACTGAACAAATTTGCCGAAGTTGAATTTTACGATGTACTAACAGATGTTTCTCTGAGGACTGGAGAACTAAGAGAAGAAATGGTTTTTGTTGGAAAGTTTGTCTACAGGGTGGAAGACTTAAGACCCATTTTCCACACACTCCGAACACCCAGGATTTTTATATGGTCCTGTTATCTCATCAATTAGAACTCAAGACAGACAAGATAAGTTCCAGCAACAATTTTAGTCATTACCTGTTGATTTTTATTGCCAAAAATTAATCAGTTCTACTTGCAACTTTCAATTTGGACAATTTAACATTTGTACATATGTACTGTAAATATCCAGTATTTGTGAAAGAGTGGAATAAATTCCGATTGTTCGAGTATTTACTATCATTGTCTTGGGTGGAAGCATCTATTTAAACTCTCTTATGGTAAATGTGAGATGGTTTTGTGCTCTACCTAGACGCAGCATTTTTCAAATTTAATTAGATTAAATAAATAATTTTTATTCCGTTGCAATATATAAAAATTTTAAATCATTATTAGGTTATCTATGGTATATTTTGAAATACTGTCAATTCTCTAGTAATGCCAACTGTAAGCAAATGTGGAAACAGATTTGTTATTTTGAATGAGGCACAAGTGTATTTTTCTTTATTCTCCATAAAAAAGTTCAATTAATTTTTATCACTTCCCCATATATCTCTCTTTAACAGTTTTTCAGTTCGGAATTTGGCATGACCTTAGATATTAGTTTGATCTGCACCATCTTTTTCGTATCTAAGTTATCAGTTAAACAGAGTGGTCAAAAAAATCACTAATTGTCTAGTCACAAAATTGTAAAAAAATTTTTTTCAGATTATGCATCCAAAGTTTTTTTCCTTTTCAGAATGAGAACATTCAACCCCCCAATTTTTCTGTGCATTTCCCTATACTATGAAAATATAATGGGTGTTTACTTTGAAAAAATAGGGTTTTTTACAATTCTGTGAGTTAACAAAGTTTATTATTTTACCATCCTGTATAACTGACTGATTCGGAAACGATGGCGCTAATTCCTCTATTATTTAGGGTAATGCGAAATTTCGACCTGAAATCTTGACTAATGAGCGAAATTTATCAATTTTTGTGACCGAAATCTGATTTGAAATGTTTAAAGATTTTAAAGTTGATAAAAGAAATAATGGATGTCCCATTTAAAATAACACAGTTATCGCTAAATTGGCATACGTCTAGCAACACTGGAAATTTTAAAGTATTTCAGAAGTTTACCTAGGACAACCTCATATTGATCTACAAAATTTGAAATATTTAGCATGAATATTTTTCATAATAAATTAAGAGGCCACATACCTTGAGACTCATAACGGTAAGGATATCGTCAGATAATACGACTTCGAAATCGTCAAGATCAATATAATTTGATTGAAAAATGAGTTAATAATGTGTATATATACTTTTGTAAAAACAAGAAGGTTTAAGGGTCAATAGCCCGAAACTCCTGTCTGCGGTTAAGTACTGAGGGATAAGTCTTTAAAACTCCTTGTTGCTATTCATAGTCGCCTACATTCGAATACAATTCTAATTATTAATTATCCTGGACTTGGATGAGATGTAGGTAGCTATAGCTGCCTACGTGGTGACACTTCAGTTGTTGCTCCGGAATTCAGGATCTGCTAGTTGAAACTGCAAATGTGAGGCAGGCACATTTGCATCTTGCGGATGCAAGATGCGGATCTTTTTTCAGCTCCAACTTTAGAACATTTCTCACATCCAAAATACCTAGATGAATTGGGGGCCTCAGTTGAGTCTACCAGATCTCGGAAAGCAGCATGTTTTGACGGAATTTATCCTGAATTCATCATTTCCATTTAGGAAAAATAGTCTTGTCTTGGTTATTGTCTTTCTAAAACAATATTCTGAATTCAGAATTTTCAGAAATTTTGAAACGAGAAAAAATACCTTGTGACCCTACTGGTTCTCGACCAATCAATATATTGAATTATTGAATGTTCTTTTCAAGATATTAGAACGGTTAATTCTTCTTAGAATTGAATCTTCTATAGAAAACTCTCTAAAAAATTTCCAGGGAGGCTTTAGGAAAAATATAAATTGTTCAGATCAGGCTCCTAGCCCTACAACTTTCATAAAATCAGGTTTCAATAATATGTTGAAAATAGGAGTTTCTTTCATTGATTTATCTTCGGCATGTGATACTGTGTGGATTATTTTTCCAACACTATACCCATCTGAATTATGGGAAAATGGAAAGATTATTAGAAAATATGTTATCTGATAGAAGGTTTCGTGTTTTGACTGACAATAAGATATCAGTTCTAGCTCTTTAACTTTACTTTACAATTTGTATCTCAGTGATTTACCCACGACAATATCTCTGAAATTTGTTTATACTGATGACATTGCTATTGCTTACCAGCCTTCGGATTTTCAAAATTGTGGAAAACATATCATCTGATTTGGAAAACTCTTTTCCACCTGAATAATCATGAAGAATAAAGGAAATTAGCTGTAACTTTCAATAATTCTCCTATCAAACATAATTTCTATCCTATGTACTTAGGCGATACATTAGTTTCATCTCTCAAATACAACGCTCATTTAGATGATCTGAGCCTAAAAATGAAAACTAGGAATAATAACGATTTCTCGTGTCTTGAGAGCTGCCTTCATGCTATCCTGGCTAACCACCAGCAATATTTAATAACTTAAGAGTTCTTTTCGAAACCTCTTTTTCAAACAGAAGTTTAAAAATTAAAAATTCACCAAAAAGAATTTTTTTTAAATAATATTCGAAATTAGCTGGATCATCTTGGGGTGCTGCGATTTCACTCTTCGCACACCATCTCTAGACCTAGTCTCTTCTGCAGCTGAGTATCTGAGTATTGTTTCTCTGTTCGGTATAATAGTGCACAAATAATCGACTGCAGCTCTGAATTATTTGAACAAATAACATTATTTTTCTAATTTATTTCCAAATATATATAATAAATTCCACAAAATAGAATTCCAAGATTGAAGTCACGATAACCATTCTGGTTTAATACGATCTTCAATAGGAACATTAGAGAAAAAGAATTACGGAAGATTAAGTAGAACTCTCATGAAATGTTCTAGGAGGATCTCATTTTTGATACTCCTGAAAAAGTGCCGTGTTTTGATCTTCCAAGAAAAATTTCTTAATCGTTTGAGAACAGGTCATGATCGTACCAATAGCATGCTATTCAAAAGAAACTCAATTCCAAGCGCAAGTTGTGAATGTGGATATGCAGAACAAACAATAACTCATCTCATCAATAATATTCCCATATATATGTTTCAAAATGGTTTAAGAGCTATTCTCGATGTTTCCGATTCTTTCTTGGAATGTGTTATGAATTTCTAACAAATTTGATACCTAATTTTTGTATTCAGTTCTTTAATTCTGCTCTTGACATTTTATTTTCAAATTCGATATGTGCATCTTGAAGAAGCCTCTGTGTGCATTAATAGAAGACCACTTTCGAAGAATGAAGTCCCTCAAATATATTTAAGCTTATTTTGTACACACCTCAATACTTTTTCAGGGAGCCAGGGTTTTTTTAATGGGGTTTTTTCCTAGACTTTCATGTCATACAACGAATGGTATGGCACCCCATCACCAACTCCAGCTAACATTTGTTTTGTGAGCCAAAAGTTCGAAAGAATATTAAAACAGGGTGGCCATTTCAAAACAAAACAGACGAGATTACAGACGAAAAAAATTTTTTTGATAGAAATGCTCGGACAGGTCGATTTCAACTTAAGGTGTAGGTTACGCATAGCGCTTCAACCCTTGCTACTACAACCCTCACCCCCAAATTTTTAATAGGGAAGATGGGATGAGTGAGACCTCATTTGAAAGGTATTTTTATACTGCTTTCAGCACAGTAATTTTTTTCATTTTATGCATTAGTTCTCGAAATATTCTAAACTAAGTATTTGAAAATGAAGTGGTGTTTTCATGGCACTTGTAGTGTTTTTTTGTGAAAAATCAACATTTTGAGCTTCAAACCATGACTGTGGCTTCCTTCCTGCAATCTACTAACATAGAAATCTTTAATCAAGATGTCGAACAAACAAAGCGTGTTGCGAAGGAAGCTCAATCTTGCTGAAACTCCATCTAAATTATCTTCGATATAATTTGCAGTATTTCCAATAACATACGGTAACACTTGATCGATAGAAATCTCCAAAAAGTCCAAATACGTACATATCTCTAATCAGATTACCAGGTAAGAAAATCAAATCATTAATGATGCCACAGAAATATTCCAGTCCCAATTCGTGAAACGATTTCCGACTTAATTATGGAGTGTTTTCTCAGTTGGCTTCAATATGTTTTCATTTTGTTGATTATTGAATTCATGTTTTTTTAAAAAAATGAGAATTGATAATTTTTATTTATTACGAACATATCATTAAGTTGGCTTACTGGTTCTTCGACATGTGAATTATTCTTAGTTTTGAATCGAGACTTGATTTAGATTGAGTTTCAGCAAGATTGAGCTCCTTCGCAATACGCTTTGTTTGTTCGACATCTTGATTAAAGATTTCTATGTCAGTGGATTGGAGGAAGGAAGCCACAGTCATGGTTGTTTTGAAGCTCAAAATGTCGATTTTTCACAAAAAAACACTACAAGTGCCATGAAAACACCACTTCATTTTCAAATACTTAGTTGAGAATATATCGAGAACTAATGCATAAAATGAAAAAACAATTACTGTGCTGAAATAAGTATAAAAATACCTTTCAAATGAGGTATCACTCATCCCATCTTCCCTATTAAAAATTTGGGGTGAGGGGTTGAAGCGCTATGCGTCCGTAACCTATATCTTAAGTTGTCCCCCTCGAAACAAAAATCGACCTGTCCGAGCATTTCTATCGAAAAAATTTATTTCGTCTGTAATCTCGTCTGTTTCGTTTTCAAATGGCCACCCTGTATATATATATATATATATATATAATATTGGTCTTAAGAATACTGTTGAAAGATACCATAATTAGTATAACTACAGATTTTTAGATGAGTAATTCCAAAAGCTTTCCTAGAAAAAATTTTGAAATATTCCTTTTTTCAACTTTCTAACTGTATATAAACCTCTAAAACTTAAACTTTCAAAAATTATCTGATTCCAAAAAAAAATCCAACTAGAAATAAATATGTGTTAGTTAACTACCTATTTCAGACCTTTTAGTTTAGCTCATACATACTCATTATATTGTACAGGGTGTGTCTTTGACCACTTCTTGAGATCAAAAGACAACAAACAATTTTTTTCCATACCGTTTATCCATATTCAGCTGAGTTAATAAGTTATAACCATTTTAAATTTTCACATTGGGCAAATACCTCTTTGTGGTCTAGTTTAGTTTGAATGAAAATTACCTTCCACAGCATCCACTACTGATTCTGAATTGTTTAAAAACATTATAATCCCTCTATGGGATTATCAGATGATTATATCGATTTAATTCCATTCAACTTCAAATATCTGAAAAATGGAGCAATTTAGGGAAAAAGACAATGAATGATTTTATCTGCAAGATGATTCTAGGAAGTACAATATACGGACCGTTAGTTCGAATGCTATTTGTTTTTCATGCAGTCTTACCAATCTGTACAGTAGTAGTGAAAAAACCACAAGAAATGGAATAAATCTATTGATGCCAAAATATGCATGACTGTTATCAAAAACCTTCTACAAGAGATCATTTCAATTGATATCAATATTACAGGTGAAAATGCAATTTTTTTTTAATTTCAACAACCTATATTTTTTGAACGGGGCCAAATTTGGAAAAATGTTATACGAAGAAAATGTTTATTTTGACGTCAAGAATCTATGGTTAAAAGTAACGCTGTGGTCAAGGACTCACCCTATATAAACCCTGACCTTTCAATCTATGATGCAGTTGCATCCATAACTCAAACCAAGTTTATGTTGGATATTTATGATTGCTATAAAATACGATATTTCCCACAAAAACCTCGTTCGAAATAGCTCGAATTTCTACAAGAAATTATTTCGGGGGAAGAGGATTGTTTTCGTCGGTACTAAATCCAACCCGAGGCGAGCGAAGCAAGAATTTGATGGATTTAAATTGAAAAAACATAAATTCGTTGAAACTTGCACCCTTTTGGGTTCGAGCTCTCTACCTGCCACGAATTCTTGGAATCGGCTCTTGCGAAATCGATATCATCATTTCTCTCTTTCTTCGTCGAGGATGTTGTTATACGTTTTCTTTTCCCTTTTTTCTTTTTATTTCGATAGTTGGAGGACGTTGGCATTATATTATGAAGATGCTAGGAGATACATGTTTATGATGATGTATTCTTTCACAAAGAAATAAATAGTGGATTATTTATGTTTCCTAAGATCGTACAAAACAACGATTTATTCGAATGAAAAATTCGGTTGAGTTCACACACGATTTTTATAACGTTCCTATCATCCAATTAAGTGATGGGTATATCAACTCACAACTAAGTATACAAATAAGTCAATGTTATACAGGTATTCACGTCGTTACATTAATTCAGATACAAATGTATTGTGTTTTTGTAATTGTTATTCAGGGTGAGTCTATGACCACCTGTGAAATAGTCCAAGGGATAAACTCTTTAAATTTGCGGAATGCAAAATTGACGTCCAGTATACATACACAAAGTGAGTATTTGCGTTAAGTATAACTACAGATTCTTGAAGCGATAAGAAATGCTTTTTTCTTCTACCATTTCTTCCAATTCAGCCCTGTTATAAGCTATTTAAGGTTTTACGTTGGGCAATGCTACCACTGGGTACCTCTTGAAATTACACAAAAAAATTAGCTGTTGATTATGATACCATAATATTGTAGAGATAATGTTATTATTTTGGCAATAACTATCATTTGTTATTGTTCTTGCAACCAATGTTTCAACAGACATCTTCAGTCGTTTTCAAGGAGAAAATAGTTTTTACAAAAATTTCAGAAAAGTTTTCAACTTTCATAAATTTCAATTAGACAGACTACGAAAACTAGATAAGAAATTAGCACTTATCTGTGGATTGAAGACTTCTTCAAATTGCATCGATTTATCGGCCTCCAAACTTCTGGGAACTTAATTGATGGTACACTTATGAAATTGAGAGCGATGCTCATGAATGCTGCCTTCTTGATTTTTGTAACGAATTCAATTGTGGCAGGCTTGGAGGCGATACGAATTTTGCTGTGCGACCGAAGTGAAAACAAAAAAATAGTAAAACCGTAAGAATAAGTCCGTGGAATAAAACCGTTAAATGAGACGTGCGCAGGCGCGACAGTCGTATACACAAGCTAGTAGTGTATAATACCACAGTATAGGGATCAAACAGTAGTCGCACTCCGTGGATTTTGAACTGAAATCGCTTACACCAAAGGGAACTCGCACATTCCTCCCTGCGCATCTAATCTTATTGAACGCGAATTCAAAAATTGATTAGAAAAGGTTATTTGCGTTATCTGAAAACTTGAATATTTTGATTTAAGCTGGTGAAAATAAATTTTCACAGTGATATTTAGAGTGTATTGACCATTGTTTAGTCTATATTCATATAAAAATTATGACTCCGCTCATCATGTAACCGTAAATGTAATCACATTTCCTCATTAACAGAACGCATCCAATAAAAGATATATTGTTTTATTGTGGTTTTAATATCACTTTGAAAGAAACAGTAATCAGTGATGAAATTTACTCAATAGTTTACTCAGGAACAGCCTCTGAAACTTTTTGAAATGTGTTAAAAATCATTGGTACCTTAGGTTTGTAAGTGAAATGACTCATTAAAATTTTTCTAAAAGAAGATTGAGTTGAAGAGTAGGTATTATATGGAAAAATATGTGCTTGGTGGTTGAAAGCATCGAATGTGTTTAATATTAATCCTCAATACTTAAATTTCACTGAAACATTAATCTTCGAGTTCATGAAAAATAACTTTCTTTTATATTGAATTGTTTCGAACAATTTTTTTCAATGATTTCTCTGATGCTATAGTTTGAACTGATACTATTTTTTACTATATTCAATTTATAAAAAGAGGAATTTTGTTATGGAATTCTGAACTATCGACAAACCCCCTCAACAGGAAATGTTGTAAAAAAAACATTGATTCCTTTAATAACCCCGATATATAGGTTCTTGCTTCAAATATCTTTTGAACTTAAGAATCCTGTTTAATGCGTTTAGTTAAATGTAGTAAATTCTCCAGATTAAATCAACATCTTATCAGAGCATATAATTTGTTACTTGTTAGTGGATTTCTCCGAGTTTGTTTTTTTAATTACCCCCAGTACAACATCCCCCCGTAAATACTCCCTCATTATGGTGGGAAAAAATAAAAATATTGAATTATTGTTATATATGTAGGTATATTATATTATTGTTATTTCTATTTATAAAATTGAAAAATCAAATATTTATTTAAAAAAATTTAACTCTTCTGCATACGCATGTTGGCGTAAACTTCCTGAAATTCCATTGGTTCCTGATATCTCAACTAATCGTAAAGAAATGACGACAGTAATCGTAAACATCCTGAGATTCCATTGTTTCCTGATATCTCAAGTAATCGTAAAGAAATGACGACAGTAGACGTAAACCTCCTAAAATTCCATTGCTTCCTGATATCTCAACTAATCTCTACTAATTGAATGAAGCACTACTCGAATAATGGAGCTTTTAATAAACAACATTTTCTACAATATTATATGTATCAGTCACCTGTCGGTGTCGAATGGTATAGAGAAAAAAGAAAGTTTGGGATTATTGAAACTATTGTTTTTACAATTGTATACGCTACAATTGTTAATCATTTTGGAATTAATTTGAAAATAACACAAAATTGAAACAGAATACTTACTGGAATGAAAATAAATGATTAAATAAATGAGCTTTGCTGGTTCATGGTAGATTTTGACTCAAAGAAATTTAACTGAATTATAGGATAGGTTTTATTTTTTTCTTCAACTTCTTCTTTGAATTTTAAATAGATCTCAAAAAAATTATGTTCTTCTAAATATTAAACGAATTAATTATACAAAGGAATTATTTGAGATGTCTAAAATAATAATAATGACATTATTCCAGACATCTTAGAATTATTGATGAAAACAATTATCAAGGACCAAAATATGAGGTTAGAATCCCTGCGAGATGCTGAGTCAGACTTGGTGTAAGAAAATCCATGGAGTGCGACTACTGGTTGGTATCTATACTGTGATTATACCTTTCTCTTTTTCCTTATTTCTTTTCGCTCTCTCATCCCTTCTCTCTCTATTACCACTCCATCCCGCCAATGCATAATATATACTCATGAATTCATGGACCAGCACGTGGGGAATACTCACATTATAGGTATATTTTACTCGTGATAGCCACGTTTATTTTCATATAATTTCAAATCGTCTAAACAATAATAAATATAATAACAATGGCAAGTGAACTAACAATCAGAGTATCAGAAGTGGATAGGGAATGCGAAAAAGCTAAAAAAATTTAAATTAGCAAGAAAGGTACAATATAACGCAAAGATATCCTCTAAACAAGTGAAAATATTTTAAATATTTGAAAAGTTTATTGTTTTTTTTTAATAGTAAAAAGAAATTTCCCTTTAATTTCAAACATTCAAATATTTATATATTGATAATTTTATTTTTATTAATCATTCATAGTACTGCAAAACCACCGAAAACCAAAGCAGAGTATCAAAAGGAGTACAAGGAACGCCAATAAGCTGAGAATAATCAAGAAAGGTACAATATAGAGAAAAAATATCTAGTAAACTAATGAAAATATTCAAAAAGTTTATTGAATAATTTTTTTTAGTGTCAAGTTAAACAAAAAATCTATTTTTAATTATTTTCAGTACCGCAAAACCACCAAAAAAAATGCGGAGCATGAAAAGGCATTCAGGGAACGTCAAGAAATGAAGAAAATTAAAAATAAATGAGAAAGATAGAATACAAAAATACGACGTACTGGTGGAGTTACTATCTATCAAAATAGCAATGACACTACTAATATTTCATCACCAAATATGGACATAATCTTAAAAAATAATGGCAATGTGAATGTTAGACATACAGGAGTTGGAAACATTTGTTCAGCTATATTTAAAACGAACAACGTAGTTGAAACCGTCATAGTAACAGTCTACATTTCAAAAAATACAAAAATTGAATATGTGGAAAATTTCATCCATCGAGCGCTGATAGAATATACTGATGAGGTTTCTGAGATACTTGGTGGAAACTTCCATCATCTTCCGATGATGAATAATCTGAACCAATAAGAATATTACTTCTAGAAAAATTCATATTACATATAAATAACAATGCATAGGATTAGACAACGAGATATGATACTGCTATTGATGCTGTTTTTTCCAGGTATTCGCATAAAATAGAATCACAAACATATGTATCATATTTTAGTTACCACAAGCCAATAGTTTCACCAATAGAATTTAATCAAGAGACTGATTATTAAGAAATACTTATAATAATAATAATGATAAACATTTTTTTTAATTATTTCTATTTCAATGTAATTTTATGTTGTCAAACAAAAATAAGTCATATTTCGTCATTTTAATCGATAACTTGAATTACCATTTTTTTTAATTTTACGTAATTTATTATTTCCTAAAATACTGAATTCCCTGATAGTTTTCCTGTACCTACTTAAATAAAAAGTAATCAGTAAAGTCAAGAGAAAAATCAAGAAAAGCTACATAAAATTGAGCATGATTTTTCTTATGCAAATTGCGTCGATTCAACATTAACCGAAGGAACTTCGTTCCTACCTGTCTATCAGAGTCTAACACATGAGAAAGTTTCTGATGTTCCTTAATTTTCACCTTCAAGGGGCGCTTTGTTTCTCCGAAAGGAGATCTTCTGCACTCGCATGGTATATCAGTATATCATATATACAGTTATTCGTTCTTTGATTCTCGTTATCAGGTTTAACTTTTGTTAGATTAGCCCTGATTGTATCTTGTGTCTTGAAGGTGGTTGTTATGTCGTACCTATTTCCAATTCTTCTCATTTTTTTTGATGAACCTTTCACATAAGGAATGACGCTTTTTATAGTTTTATAGTTTGTTGCATAATTTCTTGTGCTGTATTGGGTTCAATTTGATTTTCTGTTATTTGTTTAGCTCTTTCTAATATCTTTATCATTACTTTTGAGTATTTTTGTGATGTTATTTATTTCCTGATGTTTACCTTGTTGGGTAGAGCATATATTTTTCGCTCCGTCATATAAACATTTCGCCACCCCATATTTAGTATTCAGCTGATGGCTGAAATTGAAATGTAGATATGGACCTGTGTTTGTTAGATTTTGGTATACACTGGTTCTTGGGATTCCAAGTTGTTTATCTTCCTCGATTTTCATTGTGAATATAATAGATTCGTCATGATTGTTGAGATGTTGAAGGAATCCATCTACAGGGTTCATTTCATGTTGCCAAATGATGAAAGTATCATCTACATAATATGTAATAATATCTCTTCCATTATTTGGTTTTTAATATAAAGGGTGAACCACGACGAACTGCATCGATCGATATCTCAGAAACTGAATGTAGGAAAAATTTGAAATTTTGGGAACTTGCCAGATGTCTTGGGACCTATAGAGCTAAAATATTTTCATCTATTGGGCACTTCCGGATACCCTATATATTATTACATTTTTGGATTCTACTTAACATTCTAGGCAGATTTCATGTATCATGTCCTATCCCTAAGACTAAGCGTTTTTGACATATTCAGGTTTTTATGTCAAAAATTACGATTGCAAGCCCTAACTTAATTATCAATTGTTCCTATAAGGAAGCCCTTTTTACTTACTTTGGGTTAGATGTCTTGTTGAAAAGGACCTACTTCAATAGATTTTGTATAATACTTGGACAAATAATCATACAGAGCGTTCAAAAAAAGAGATCTAGAATGAGATTGACAAAACTCAATTTTTTCAAATGGAAACCCCCCATTTTTATTATTTTATAGCATTAATCATCAAAAATGAAGGTAACTTTGTATGAGGTTATCTATACCTAAAATTTGAAGTTTTCGAAATATAGCCAATTTAATATTTTTCTATGGCGGTTTTGCTTTTAATGTGTAAACAATTAGATCTAGGATAGCCATGTCTATATTTGACATTTCAGATCATCGTAATGCCAGCCCGGTTAAATTATACAAACGAGGATTATTTAAACTTATTTATTATTTACGGACAATGTGAAAAAGTTATTTCAAGAACCTGTGATACATTTGCTACCCGATATCCTCTCATAAACAAAACCATCACCAAATACTCTTAAACGAATTATAGAAAACTTCAAGAATTTTGGATCCGTAAAGGCAAAATGTACAAAAAGAAACCAGTTGTTGACAATGAAAATATTGAAATAGCATTTTTGGGATATTTTGAAGCATATCCAACAAAATCTTCAAGGCAAGTAGCATTAGAATCAGGATTATCTCAATCGTCAGTTCTAAGAATTTTACATAAACACAAATATCATCCCTATGCAATTTCATTAATGCAGCATTTGAATGAAAATGATTTTCCAAGAAGAATGGAATTCTGTGAATTCATAATACTTTGTTCACAAGAAGATTTTTCTTTTTTGGATAATATCATTTGGACCGACGAAGCCAAATTTACGAAGAATTGTGTTTTTAATCGACGTAATTGCCATCATTGGAGTGATAGAAATGTACACCCATTTAGGGAACACAAGTTTCAAGAATCCTGGCAATTTAACGTTTATTGTGCAGTAAGAAATGACGGCATTGCTTACAATTTTATCAAGAGAACTTTAATGGTAAGTTAGGTCTTTTTGAATAGTTCTAATATAAAACACATATTTCAACTTATAGGAGACCGATACCTCAACATCTTTGAATTTTGAAGTTGACTATTTAGACAACTTGCCCCTGGCTGAACTTCGAAAACTTTTCTACCAACATGATGGAGCACCTCAAGATAATGCCCATTTGGTCAATAATTATCTGGAAAACTTATTTTACGATCAATGGATAGCCAACAATGGACCAAATCTTTGGCCACCTCCCTCCCCGGACCTATCAGTGCTCGATTTTTATGTATGGGGAACAGTGAAAAATAACGTGTATAAAACATCAGTGACCACCATGGAAGACTGCATGAGACGTGTTAGAACAGCATTTGAAGACCTGGACCCCCAATCAATAAGAAAAGCCACCCATGAACAATTGCTGCTGAGATGCGAAAAATGTTTAGAAGTTCAAGGACATCAATTTGAATATTTACCTAGATAATTTTTTAAAGCCTGATTCAAATGCTACTTGAAATGTCAAATATAAACGTGGCTATCCTAGATCTAATTGTTTACACATTAAATGCAAAACCGTCATAGAAAAATATTGAATTGGCAATACTTCGAAAACTTCAAATTTTAGGTATAGATAACCTCATACAAAGTTACCTTCATTTTTGATGATTAATGGGGGGTTTCCATTTGAAAAATTGAGTTTTGTCAGTTTTCTTTTTTTTTCAAAATCTATTGAAGTAGGTCCTTTTCAACAAGACATCTACCCCAAAGTATGTAAAAAGGGCTTCCTTAGAGGAACAATTAATAATTAAGTTAGGGCTTGCAATCGTAATTTTTTACATAAAAACCTGAATATGTCAAAAACGCTCAGACATGATACATGAAATCTGCCTAGAATGTTAAGTAGAATCCAAAAATGTAATAATATATAGGGTATTCCATTTAAAATAAGCGACTTAGGCCCAATAGATGAAAATATTTTAGCTCTATAGGTCCCAAGACATCTGGCAAATTCCCAAAATTTCAAATTTTTCCCACATTCAGTTTCTGAGATATCGATCGATGCAGTTCGTCATGGTTCACCCTGTATATTGGTTGAGAGCTTTTTGTTCGGAATTCTCCAAATATATATCAGCTAAAATAGGAGACAGAGGTGAAACTATGGCCATTTCAAATTCTTGTTGATAAAAAATGCCTTCAAATTGGAAGTATGTAGTGTTGATGCAAACGGAGAGCATTTCCATGATTGCATTCACTTCAAATGTAATTTTTTCACTCAGTGTTTGGTCATCTTCAAGCTTCTTCCTTATGATTTGAAGTAGAAAATATTATCGAATATTTTAATTACCGTTCTATTAAGAGAAACACGAAACCACTTTGAAAATGTTTAAGTGGTAGTATCCAATTTTCTGACTTAATTTATTGATTTTCACGGCTTCAATTTTATTGAAACTAAGTTATATAATTAATTGGGTACCTAATTTTTCCATTTAGTAACGCCTCATTCTTACCATAAATTACATAGGTCTATGGAGAGAGGCATGACTAAAATTTTGTAGAGGCACTCTCTTTTTTTGTGCTTCGTCACTGAATGGTGCCAAGAGTCAGACGAATAAACAATCAATTTTGACCATGGATTCTTAATCAGTTAGTCCCAACAGAAATGTTGATACCATTTTCACATCGAAATACGAATAAAACACAAAGTTGGACATGTTCAAGTGAACAACAGCGCCAAAAAGAAGTTGAATTGTTCCTTCAAGCGACACAAGCTTTGTACGATACATATAGATAAAATATAATAATAATGACTAAGGTAAACTCGAGAGTACCTCGAAAGTCGTAAATGTCCTTTAATCTCATATTCCAATTTACGAACTTTTGAAAAACATGTCTGCCATAATATAATATAGTAATAAGTTTAATTATAAGAGTCGAAAAAAATGACTAGAATTTCCTACAATCAATTCAAACTTGGATAAAAATATTTGAAATGAAAATTATAAATTTCATATTTTCGATATTAATTTTATTTTGTCCGGTATTTCCCTTCCACCTCATTCAGTCATAATCTAAGCAGAAACGAGCGTATAATGCTTTATCTATTGAATTAACACTTGAAAGTAAACTTCACGAATAAATATTTCAAAGTTGTTGGTGAGAACTAAAACTTTTATCCGTATAAAATCACAATTTCCACCTGTGCATCCAACTATACAAATGACTTTAATCGTGAACAATAGTTCTTTCTATTCACAAAAACAACTTACATCACTTCAAAATTTTATTTATAGCGTTCAACGTACACCCACCACCTTTTACATCAACCAGCTGTGTTTCGTAGAGTATCTGATATTTTTGAATGGAATTTAATCCTCAATATCTACCTGTGTCCCCTAGACTGAATATTTAATTCATCCTCGAATGATTCCAACCACTGATAAATCAAACCGTCTGCCCTTTTCGAGTATTTCAATGCGATACATTTCCCGAATCAAATTCCATTCTGAATCAATATTTTGATGCCGAAAGAGACCTTTTAACCTCTTGGCGAGGACCGTGAAATCAAATTATACCTTCTATGCGTCGAAAAGTCATCAGGAAAGATTTAGGACCTATCTCACATTGGATGGAGTCTGGCATTAATCTTGTTGGAATGTGTGGTATTCATCAAACGTTCTGTAGCAACACATTTTTCATTAAATATAGATCTTAGGCATGC
>JARTUT010001565.1:0-23024 GCA_030674115.1 Micraspis discolor
ATCTTGGTGTTTTGTTTCTAAATGACGTCGGAGTTTGGCCGGTTTCATTGACTCATTCGACAAAACTTCGTAGCATATGACGCACTGAGGTCTTTCTTCGCCGTTTAAATTGGTACTTGTGAAACCGAAAGCTAAGTATTCGTTGCAAAACTTACGACGTTTAACCTTTGAAGTCGAAGATTTTTCATTTGCTTCGTCTGGAATTCTGTATTCTGAAGCGGAATCATTTGATTTTAACCAGCGTTTCATTGTCACAAATAGTCACAATCACTTTAAAAACGTAACGTAACGTCTCCAACGCAACACAACACAAAACAAAACAATGCAGGCGCAAGCACACAACACAAATGATTACTCGGCGCTAGTGTCGGGCGCGGACGGTGCGGGGGGAGAGTTATAGCCTGCACGCACATTTCGGACTTCACTTCAGTCTCGGACACCGTCGCTGGCGCACGTTCGCCATGCTAAAAACGTAGCGATTACGAGAGACTTTTAGTTACATTTATTTGTTATTATTAAATGGTCCATAGATGAGACTACGGACCCCCATACCTATAGTCGCGGACCCTCAAGGGTCCGCGGACCACAGGTTAAGAAACAATGATCTAGACCAGTGGTTCTTAACCTTTTAGTCATGAGGGACCATTTTACCAAATGTTTCTATGGCCGGGGACCACCCAGTTGGTTTACCTAACTAAAATGACCTAAATTAAGGGTTGTTTGATAAAGAAAACAAGCACAATTTTATAATTAGCACTCATTTATTTATTATTTGGCAAAAATATAAAAGTTACAGATTTTAATTTAATGTGATTTTTGTGCCTGCATACTCTTTACGAACTTCGGAATTCTCGGTTCAGTACTACTCAAAGCTAAACGCATATCGGCAGTGGCATCCAACCGATTTCGATGCTTGTTTTTAATAATCAGAAGCGTCGAAAACCCCTGCTCGCATAGATACGTCGATGAAAATAATGTTAGGTAACGTATAGCAATGTCTCGAAGCTTTGGAAAAGAAATTGCTTTTTGGCTCCAATAATCTTCAAGATTTATTCCTGATTCGAATGTATCTTTTAAGTTCGTGTCGTGTTGCATTTCAATCACTTCTTCTTGAATTTCATCAGAAACTTCAGAAACGTTGACAATGAAAGGATTCCGGATCAATTTCTGAATACTTTTGTCCTCGCAGTCAGGAAAATAGCGATTGAATTCACTTTTTAAATTAGTCAAATGGAGTATCACGTTCTTCTGAATTTCTTCTTTAATATCTGCACCTTGTCCGTCAATAATTTGGTTGAGCGTATCAAATGCAGAAAAGTTTTTTCTTTCGATCTTATTGATCCATAGCTCGATTTTAGCAATAAACGCCCTGATTTTATCTTCATATGCAAATATGTTGCTCATGCCTTGCAACTTCAAATTTCCGGACCCTTGCATTTGAAGGTTCAATTTATTTATTTGCGCAAAAAAGTAGACCAAATAAGCAAAACGTACTTTATATTCGGGCTCACAGAACTGATCTAGCAACTCTTTGTTTTCCTTGTTAGTTAAGAATACTTGTACTTCCTCTCTTAGTTCGTACAACCTCGACAGCATGTTTCCTTTTGAAAGCCAACGAACTTCTGTGTGGAAAAGCAGAGTTTCGTGTTCAGAGTTCATGTCAGAACACAACTGTTTGAATAGACGAGTATTGAGTGCGCACTTTTTAATGAAGTTAACTACTTTTATAGCTGTTTTCAGAGCTACAGTAAAACATTCCGGGAGCGTTTTGGCAGCCAATGCTTGACGGTGAATAACGCAGTGCGTCGTAATTGCGGAAGTATTTTTGGTTTTACCAATGCTGCAAGACCAGAGCGAGAACCAAGCATAGCAGGAGCACCGTCAGTACAAAACCCGGCAAGCCTTTCCCACATAAGTCCATGTTCCTCCATATATTGGCTTATTGCATTCATAACATCTGCACCTTGCGACGTAGTTTTAAGTTCTTGAGAAAATAATAACTCTTTTTTAAACATTTTGTTGTCCTCCAAAAATCGAATAAATACAAGTAATTGACAGCATTGCGAAACATCGGTAGACTCATCACATTGTAATGCAAAATAAGGGCTGTTTTTAATCTTGTCAATAACTTGGTCTTCAATATCAGTTGACATTTTTGAATACGCGACTTAATTGTGTCATTAGAAAGCGGTATTTCACGAATTTTCTTTTGAGCTTCCGCACCTAAAAGCTCTTCTGCAACTTTGAGCATACAGGGCTTTATTAAAGATTCGCCGATTGTGTGTGCTTTTTCGATTTGGCAATCAATTTTGAAACTTCAAATGATGCAGATAATTTTTTCAGAGGTTTCATAACTTGTTCCACTGGGTCCAAGTTTCATTTTTTAAGACTTGTTAGTTTGCCTTCAAAGAATTCTCGCGAACAGTTACAAAACTTCGGATGCACGGTCTTCAAATGACGTTCCAACTTTGCCGGTTTTAAAGCGTCGTTAGAAAGAACAGTTGCACATAAAACGCATTGTGGTCTAGTTTCTCCATTAATTTCTATTGAAGTAAAGCCCAGCTTAATATAGTCGTCGTCATATTTTCTTTTGGTGGCATTTTTCTGAAAACGAAGTTTTAGCGATAATATGGACAGGTATAAGATCTGATAATAAAAATGTGTTGTTTTGATAAGCTTTTATTTGTGAGGTCTATGGCCAGCTGTTGGAATGACGGTTAAAGTATCTACTGCTCAAGACGTATCAAATGAGCCCAAATACGACGGTATTATTAAGTAGGTACCTATATTTACATATACATCATAATCTGCTCAATTATACCAAGCAATTGCATTGTCACCGAAATGATATAATATTATGTATTCCCAACTTGGCCTCAATTGGTTGAGAATAACTGCTTTGAAATATTTAGTTGTAAGGTTTAGACCCGAACAAACAAACCTACCTACCTACACACAAACAATGCAAGTCAAATAAGGCTCGTTTTGACGTGACAACGTCTTATAAAACGATGGAGACCGGCTGCATGCACGAAAAGGGTGACTCATCATAACGTTTGTAGCGTTCTGCGAGTGAGAGCGCGAAACAAGAGAAAGAGAGGCACGATTATAAAATTGTGCATTTATTTCATCTATGTTTTAATATTACGTTGTCACGTAAAACTATCTTATGTAAACCGACTTTAAATAAAACCGATTTTTTAATTGCTTATTAAAACCTAACCTAGCCTACAAAAATACTGAATTGTGCATTATTTTCCGTTTTATATAAAATATTAAAAACTTCTTACCTACCTAATAAGAAACCTAGCAGATTTACAACGTGACGAAAATAAAGTAAAATTAGTAATCCGCAATAGCTAGTTGTGTGACATAAACCAAACAAATAATATTTATTTTACTTACCTATAATAAATCACTACCGCTCATTACAACGTCGACGCTACAAGTGACGATCGGCAACCCGCGCCGCTAAAACAAAGAACGAATGGAACGAAACCGCCACCCCCGCTCTCGTGCACCGCGTTTCGCCTTCGGACTCGTGCCGCGCGCGGCTCGCGTTGTTTCGACTCGACTCATGACGTCACGTCACATATTATTAGGATGGCTTCGCGGACCACTTGGAATGCCTCAGGGACCACCTGTGGTCCGCGGACCACCGGTTAAGAACCACTGATCTACGTCAACACGCAGAAAATAGTTTTATTTAGTTTGTATCATCGATATAAAACCATTGAAAGTGTATAATAAAATGAGTTCTGAAGAATCTGATACTGACAATTGGTTGGAGGACGAATATGAAGGCGCCTCTGATGAATCTGCATCCTCGAATGACGAAATTAGCAGTGAATCGTCTGATTCAGATAATGATGTTGACATGAGTTCAGTAAGGACGTTGTGTCGTATAAGTACTACTTCAGGATTCGTTATAGGTACTGTTCTTTCACAAGGAGATCCACCCAATGATATACCTATTGCATATGCTAGTAGAACCTTCAATTCTGCAGAAATTGGATATAGCACAATTGAATTAGAACTTTTAGCAATTATTTATGCGGTAAAACATTTTCGCCCATATCTTTATGACAGAAAATTTACAATCTATACGTATCACAAACCACTTACTTGGCTCTTCTCTTTGAAAGAACCAAATTCGAGATTGATGCGATGGCGGATTGAACTAGAGAAGTATTATTATGAAAATAAGTATCGAAAGGGATCATTAAATATTGCAGACGCCCTTAACAAAATAAAGCTAGAGAAAAATAACGAAAAATCGTATAAAATTTTTTAAATGAGGACGAAATACCAAATTCTCCTATATTTTAGGGAAAGAAGGAAATCTTTTTTACACTTCAAATGAATATGCACTAGCACATTGTGTTTCTCAAATTTTAGAAATGAGCAAAGGCATTGCATTAACTTTTAAAACAAAATACGGAAATGTGTCAGAACTAAAGGCACAAAATAAATCGGTTGGCGAAGTAGCCTCAATTGAAATCGATAATAGAAATATTTATTATTTAATAACCAAGGAATTTTATTACGATAAACCAAAATATTAAACTGTATTTCGAGCTTTGATGAATTTAAGAGAATTATGCGAATTCAATGATGATAGATATTTAGCCCTTCCTAGGAATACAAGCGGTCTAGATAAACTAGAATGGTCAGTTGTTCTTAAGATGGTGAAGTATATTTTTAAAGATTCCGATATTGAAATAATTATTTATTATTTACGAAAGAAGCAAAATGAATGCCACAATGATAAGAATTTTAATTACATGGAAAATGTATAAATGAATCCAATTCAAGAGGATTCACTCTTAATAGTAAATCTGATGAAGAATTGGACGAGTATATTAATCTGTTAGTTGAGCCAAATAATGAATTACCAAATTAAGGTGATAAAGATTTAAATGAATTAAAATCGAACAATGTTATTATTCATAGTAATGTTACTATTCGCAGTAGTTCAGAGAATCCTATTTTAGAAATTCCATATACAGAGAGCTGTATAAATGCATTTCCTTTGCAAATAATATTTAAGAAATCATCTGGTTTCAATGTTACAAAAATTAAATTATTCGGAGATAAACTCAGGCTTAAAGTAAATATTAATTCCATGGAAACGGATATATTTCAATTCATTAAAGAATTTGTTCAACCTCAAAAATCATATACGATATATTTCACATCTGAAGAAATAGAAAAACCTTTTATATTAACTATGCAAAGTAAATTTAATTGAAAAACCTTGAATTTCAAAATTTCAAAGATATTTTTAGGAGATGTCGAAGATCACTAGGAACAAATGTTAAGAATTCAACAGTATTATGAAACAAAAACTATCCATCGTGGACTATCTGGAAATTTATCAAGTTCAAAACGAAAATAGTATTGGCCTGGTATGGATAAAGATGTACGAAATTACATTAATGCATGTGAAATCTGTCAAAAAAAAAATAAGTATGAGAGAACCCCCATAAAACTTTAAAACGAACCCCTAGGAGCAAAACCTTTCTCGCATATTCATTGCGATACGATAAGATTCGGACAAAACTATTGTTTAAGTATAATAGATTCATTTTCGAGATTAGGTCAATGCTACCTATTACTCCAGAAAACTGGAACAGAAATTGTTAACATATTAGTAACATTTTCATTAAGGTGTTCCTAACAAAATAACATGCGATAATGGACATGAATTTAAAATAATGTAGTTCAAGATTTTTGTAAAATCCACCAAATTGAAATTCATTATATTACAAATTATAACCCTAATTCGAATGTTCTCCTAGAAATATTCCACTCTACACTTATAGAACAATTCAAAATAGCAATCTGACCTTTCAAAATAAATTACCTCAGGCAATATTAAGTTATAATAATTCATATCACTCAAGCCTTGAGATGACCCCAATGCAAATAATTAAAGCCGATTTGAATTAATTCGCCATATTTATACGAGACTTCTGTCAAATTTTGATATTTGTGAAATTTTCGATCGACTTTTTCAATCTGAATGAAATAATAATTATTATAATAATAATACTAAAATTACACCTAGAATTTTGAATAGTTGTTCACCAATAAGAGCATATATCTGATTAAATGTTAGCACAATCTATCGCTGATTGTTCTCCCATATTTGTGCCAGTTTTAATTCTAATAAGAGGATCTCTTTTCTCCTTGATGGTTAATATATCATGTCGTCTCTTCTGTATTATATCTGATAGAAGGTATGAATCCTTGTGAGTAATATATCTCAACAAGGAGAACATACATTCAACATACAGATGTAGAAAAAATTTATTCACTAGAGCATTGTTTCTTAACCTGTGGTCCGCGGACCCTTGGGGGTCCGCGACTATAGGTATGGGGGTCCGTAGTCTCATCTATGGACCATTTAATAATAACAAATAAATGTAACTAAAAGTCTCTCGTAATCGCTACGCTTTTAGCATGGCGAACGTGCGCCAGCGACGGTGTCCGAGACTGAAGTGAAGTCCGAAATGTGCGTGCAGGCTATAACTCTCCCGCACCGCCCGCGCCCGACACTAGAGGTGTGCAACTTGGATACTTTCGAATATCCGATACTATCCGATATGGACGTAAAATGTATCGGATACATTTATTGGATACTTGGTATCCACATTTATACATACTTACAAAATCTCGATGTTATATATATATATATGTTATAGCTATGGAGGGCTCTACTCCCCTTTTAGAATTGGCGCGGCCAATAAAGGTCCAACTTTAAACACGAAATTTACAGATTTGATTAATTTGATGACAGATTTCATTTCATTCGAATGTTTCTACTTTTTGTAATTTTCGTGGTTTTGGAACTCACTGTCAAACTCCTTTATAGAGCACTATTATACTGAAAAACTAAAAAGGTAGGTTTGAAATAAAAAATATGACAGCAAAAATCTAAATCCATCTAAATGGGAAATGCTGAAATGTACTACTAAAACTAAATGACGATGAATTGGTAAATGCTTGTATGCTTTGTTTCCCCAATAGTAAAAATTGTAGTGGAGCATCTGTGCAAATCGAAACAATCGCTGCTTTTGCTTTACAAATGTTCAAGTCTCAAGTTGAGAAATAAAAAACTTGAAACAAAATCTCTAAAAATAGAACTCTATAGCACTTTGAAAGTAGAACTTTATTCTATTTTTCGAAATTGCATGAATACCCGTTAGATGGCTTACACTGATTTCGAATAACCGAATGGGTATCCAAGTATCCATAATTTTTAAGATCGAGTATCCGATACTCGAATTCTAATCGAGTATCCGATACTTTTTCTTGGATAGATACTTTTTGCACACCACTACCCGACACTAGCGCCGAGTAATCATTTGTGTTGTGTGCTTGCGCCTGCATTGTTTTGTTTTGTGTTGTGTTGCGTTGGAGACGTTACGTTACGTTTTAAAGTGATTGTGACTATTTGTGACAATGAAACGCTGGTTAAAATCAAATGATTCCGCTTCAGAATACAGAATTCCAGACGAAGCAAATGAAAAATCTTCGACTTCAAAGGTTAAACGTCGTAAGTTTTGCAACGAATACTTAGCTTTCGGTTTCACAAGTACCAATTTAAACGGCGAAGAAAGACCTCAGTGCGTCATATGCTACGAAGTTTTGTCGAATGAGTCAATGAAACCGGCCAAACTCCGACGTCATTTAGAAACAAAACACCAAGATCTTCGTGAGAAATCTAAATCCTTTTTCCAAATTAAAGCTTCGGAATTAGAGCGAAGCAAAAAACAATGATGAAGACTGCTACTGGGACCAATAACGAAAATGCTGTATTAGCGTCTTACCAAGTATCCTTGTTAGTTGCAAAAAGTGGTAAGCCTCACACCATCGCCGAAGAATTAATATTACCGTGCGCTAAAATTATGGTTTCTGCTATGTTGGGAGACAAAGCTTCAAGGAATTGGACATAATATCGTTATCAAACAGTACAGTGAAGAGTAGAATTGATGAAATGTCAGGAAATGTTAAAGAGCAGTTGATTTTGAACGTTAAAGCGAGCACATTTTATGCTTTGCAATTAGATGAGAGCACAGATATTAGCAATGATGCAAACTTGCTTGCATATGTTCGTTACGAACACAACGACGGTATAAATGAGGATTTATTATTCTGTATGCCTCTGCCTTCGCATACTACAGGTGAAGCTATTTTTGAAGTATTGAACAAATTTATGTCCACTCATGAAATACCGTGGGATAAATGTGTGGCGGTTAGTACCGATGGTGCTCGAGCTATGACCGGTACACGAATAGGACTTCAGGCGCGCGTAAAGAAGATGAATCCATCTATTGTCTGGCATCATTGCTGCATTCATAGAGAGGCATTAGCTGCTAAAAATATGCCAGAAAAATTAAAAACAGTGTTAGATGACATAGTGCAGGTAGTGAATTTTATTAAAGCGAGGCCTCTAAATTCCCGTATTTTCGGAATGATTTGTGAAGACATGGGAAGCATTCACAAGCAGTTGTTATTGCATGCTGAAGTACGTTGGTTATCTCGTGGCAAAGTTGTGTCACGTGTTTTTGAGCTGAGAGATGAGATAAGAATATTCTTTTTGAAAAATTCTGTAGGCGGAGCTAATAAACATGCTGATAAATTTAATGACTTTGGATGGCTCTCAATGGCAGCATATTTAGCTGATATCTTTAATGCCCTTAACGAGCTGAACTTGGGTCTGCAAGGGAGAGATAACAACATCTTCCAAGTTGAAGATAAAATAGAAACGATGCTAAAAAAGATTGACCTTTGGACTAATCGTACAATTAAAGAAAACTATAATCACTTTCCTACACTGGCAGCGTTTTTGGAATCCTCTGGTGAAGCAACGTTGTCAACACAAGTACAAGACGAAATGATTAAACACCTCCGCGCGTTGAGGTCTTCGTTTCGGAATTATTTTCCAGTACCCGACAAAAATAAAACTTGGATAGTAGACCCTTTCAACACAGACGTTACTGATATCATTGGCTTGACAACGGTACAGGAAAATCAATTAATCGAAATATCCTGTGATTCAGCTTTGAAACGAACTTTCAAGGAATTCTCTTTGTCAAGTTTTTGGTTGAATGTAAAAAGATTATAAGGAAATATCAGAAGAAGCACTGAAACATTTGCTGCTTTTCTCAACCACATACCTCTGTGAAAAGGCATTCTCTGCTCTGGTATATACTAAAAATAAATACAGAAACAGATTGCATGTGGAATCCGATTTGAGATTACAACTTAATAGCAACATCAACCCAAACATCACTAACTTAGTTGCAAAAAAGCAGCACCAACCTTCACACTAACGTTTTTATAACTAAGTACTTTTTCTTAATATATATATAGTAGATACTAAAATAAATGTTCAGAAAATTATTAATGTTTTTTTATTATTAAGGGTCCTTGAAATTGTGCTTGATTGCCCAGGGTCCGTGAACTGTAAAAGGTTAAGAAGCGCTGACGTAGATAAAATGTAGAAAAACAAACAGCGCAACAGCTATACTTGAGCAACGTACTCAAACTCAAAGTAGATCGCGCGCCGTGTCACTTTGTTCTTCGCAAACCCCACTCTGTGAACATTATCAGGCCCGAAAGAGATTATTTGTAGCTTTTGTCACTGACGTATATCGCAACGAATTAATACGTGGTGAACTTGGACGCGGCAACCGAAAAATTGGCCAGCTTGTAATATTACGGAAGTGGATTTTTAGTTTTATATACAGAGGCCCGTAATATTACGGAACTGGATGCTAACAGGTTAACTTGGAGTTAGGAAATCACAGATAACACAGTATTCAAGAGCAATTCTTTATTTCAGTTATTAAGACTAAAAAACGTCTTGGATGAATCTTCTCGAGAGTCTTAACAAGCTAAAGTACAAAGAAAATATAGCGCCGCCACACCCTTAAAAGCAGGGATGCGCATTAGAGGGTGACGTGGTTTCATAGGTCAGCTCATGTATTGTTAGTTGTCTAGTTTAGGCGAAGGATATTTTCAACAGATCATTTGTTCAGCAACACGATGAGGGTAAAAAATAATATAAAACCAAACAAACTGATTACTTCATTCCTCATTTTATCTCAAATTTTCAAATCTTAGTTTCAATATCAAATTAAAAATTCAAATGATTGTTCAGCTTCCTAATACGATTGGAAACCCACAGTTTCACTTGTTCCGTCCTGTTCTTCAATGCAGTGCTATCAAGTATAACTTCTATGCATTTACTTAGTGATGGTAAAATACCATCAGCTATATTCTCCATGATATAATTTTGGACAACATTTAATTCTGCTATATTCCATGCTGTCCTTTTAATTCTACCTCCTAGAAAGTCGGAAGTGATTGGTAACATGACATGACATTAAAGAAGTTATAAGGCTCTGCAAATGAAGAAGAAAAGCCAAAAAAAATTTTTTTTCTTACAGGTACTCCAAAAATTAAATATAACACTTGCACATTACTTTTGATCATATCTCAGAATAATGTGTTGAAAATTTGCTTTTAGGATCAATTATTTATTAATACTTATTTTGGCAAAACACTTAATCAAACACATTAATGGGAAAGAATATCATCCTGAATAGAATTCCAAAATTGTGAATAGAATTCTAAAATTTTGAAACCTTATCTGTTTTCTAATGGGATGTCGTAGGATTTTACTCAATTTCTTGTGTCCTTTCCTACTCACGTAATTAATGGATGCATCTTGACTAATTACAAAACATTGTCTGATATGTGTTATAACTAATGTACGAGTAGTAGGCATACTCACACTACAAATAAATTAAAGCAACATGCAAGCACAATTAAAAGATACACATTGCATGAAAAAAATCTCGGTCAAACCTTTCCCAGTCTTCTTATCTTTCACAAATTGATTATGAATCCACACTTTAATTTGTTCAGGGCTCCTACGCAACATTTCAGGGTATGAAATTTTACCCTTTCACACTGTGCTAATGAAGGAAGAATTCAACTCTTGAAATTTTCTTTGAAAATATCTTTGACTATGTTCTTCTCAGGTGATTGCCATGACCTCCTTGAAATTTTCCGTTTAGGAGAAGCTAAGGAATTGAAAAGTAAATTATTCAATGATCACACAATGATTTCTATTATACTTGAAATTATTCGAGAATTGAAAACTATACTTACAACATATACAAAATAAAAATAAAAATTGTTATCAATATCTTAGACATAACATTTTCTTTGATCGCATTTAAAATTGCACGCTCTCGACAAATCTCAAAAATTTCATTTGAGAGAGGTACCAGTCCATATTTTCAATATGAAACATCTATGAAATGAATGAAGATGTTGAGGGTTTAGAGTAATCAATGTTTTGTTTCCTTTTACATGTATGATTGGTTGAATTGGAATTATGACATATTATGAGTTTTGAGTCATGAATAATGAATGATTTTCAATAACGGCTCCTTATTCACTGGTGAAAGATAACTATTGTTTAATTTCTGACAGATCTTTCAAAATGTACGAATTATGAGTTGCTGCGAACAAGATATTTTGTAGAATGCTTTCCATTGAAATATCGTCCTAAGATTAATTTTTGCAGTTATTTTCAATCTTTATTTTCAAGACACTTTTATTAATACTCACTTGACTTCCTTTTAATAGTCTCATCAGATTTTCCCAAAATAGGGACTCCTTCTGTAACATTATTATTAGGACCATAATTATATGAAAATTCCAAATTATCTGTATTGCCGCAATCCAAATTTTGTTCTTCTTCATCATCATCAGTATCTAAAAAGAGGATAATTTGATAGCAGAATTTTGAAAAAAAAAAGTTTAGTTTGATATTTTCCTTGCTCATTATCTTTTACTTAGTTGAAAAGATTTTTGTACCAGAACCAAATCAAAAAAGTAAACTTGTGAGCAAAGGATTGTCAAGCGACCTTCAATTTTTACCCCAGCCCCAACCAATGTCACTCATGATTTTGTTACTAGATCGTGCACTCTTGAGAAATTTTAAGGGTAACTTTGATACCCTTAAAACCATACCAGTTTGTTATTAGGTGGAGCCCTGTAGTTTAGGAGTAAGGAAAAAAAATTTTGTTGATGACGTGTTATATCTTCTATAATATGTATCTGGGATAGGTTGTCAAATCATACGTCGTGTGTCATAATCTCAACTGAACTTTATTCCAGAATACCTACACCTTCAAAAGAATACGCATTCCCATTACTACAACATATGCAGTGTTGTCAGATATATGACATCTCCTATTTTACAAAAATAAAATCATTTACATTACAATTGACAAAATCAATATAACTTATTTACACAATTCAAAATATCGATCTTACCATGTCAAGCATATGACAATAAATCAAGTTTCTTTACCTTTCTTCCAAATTTTGTTTTATATGTAGGAGACAAATGTGTTCTATTACTATCATCACATTCTTCCTTTTTTACCTCAAACTCTTTAATATTACTCTTATTAGCATTTTCATTATATTCTGAGTTATTTCTATATTCTTCATCATCTGTATCATCATAATATGATTTCTTTGTTTCATACATAGGTTTAAAAAAATATCTATATATCTTTTCAATCTATTACTATCATCTTGTTTTACAATATATGAATCTTCAGTATATTTGTTAATTATTTTTCCTGGAATCCAAATTTTATATTCCTTTATATTAACCTTCTGATCTACATTCAATTGTGGTAAGTTTTTTGTTTTCTTATCGTAATACATATTTGAATTGAATTGTTTTTCTATCATGATTTCATTCTGTTTCCTTAAATCTATCCTATTTCTATCATAATTTTCATTTAACATCGGTGAAAATCCTTTTATTTTTCTTCTGAAAAGAAGTTCAAATGGTGATAAAATTTTACTCGAAATTGGTGTTCTACGATATTCAAGAAGAGCTGTATAAATATCAGTTTTGTCGTATTGACATTTCCTAATAATATTTTTAATAGTTTGAATGCTTCTCTCAACCATTCCATTCGATTGTGGATACATAGGACTTGACATTTCATGTTTGAAATACCATTGTCTTGAAAATGTATTGAATTCTTAACTCGAAAATTGTGGACCACCATCAGAGATTACCGTGTGAGGAACACCATGTATAGAAAAAATATTTTTCAAGTGATCAATCACATGCGAACTAGTGGTTGAAAGCAACTTTCTCAATTCTACAAATTTTGAAAAATAATCTATTAATATAAGATAATTAACATTATTTATTTCGTAAAGGTCTATACCAACTTTAATCCATGGAAATTTAGGAATTGTATGAGGAGTTAATAGTTGTTTATAATTATTTCTTGAATATCTTACACATATTGGACAAGATAGAACCAAATTTTCGATATCATTGGATAATCCTGGCCAATAAAGAATATTAGAAGCTCTTAGTTTAGATTTTTGTTATACCTAAGTGACAAATATGCAATGAATTAAGCATTTCTTTCCTCAATGACGATGGTACAATTATACTATTTCCTTCATATAAAACATTTTTAACAACTATAATTTCATCCCTGAAATTCCAATAACGTTTCACAATTTCATTACATTCATTACGACAATTTGGCCATCCATTGATTTCATAATCCATAAGTTTTAAGTTCTACATCTTTTAGTGTTTCCTGCTGAAATTGTTGAAGTTTATTTGAGCTTATAGTAAAATTGTCAATCAAAAAACTTATTTGAGCATCATACTCAGGCGTAAAAGAATCAACATCATCGGAATAAGTTGGTACATGAATTCTACTCAGTGCATCTGCTCTGTACATCTCTCTACCTGGTTTAAAAATTGACTTAATATCATAAATTTGTAGATCTAACAGCATACGTTGCAGACGCATAGGACAATTGGCTAAAGGTTTCTTTAGAAGACTCAAAAGTGGTTTGTGATCTGTTTCAACAGTTATTTGTTTCCCAAATATGTAATGGTGATATTCCTTACAACCATAAACTAGAGCAAGCATTTCCTTTTCAATTTGTGCGTAACTTATTTGTGTTTGAGTGAGAGCTTTTGAAGAATAAGCTATAGGTTTTCCATTTTGAATCAAAGCAGCTCCCAGAGCATATTTACTAGCATCTACTGTTAAAGCTAATGGTAATGTGGGATTATAAATTTGCAATAAAAGAGGTGAAGTTAAAATTTGTTTGAGTTCATCAAAAGAATTCTGCCTTACATGGTCCCATTGAAAATATGTATCTTTTTTCAAGAGTTCTCTCAAAGGTTTTGTTAGTTATGATAAATTTGGAATAAATTTATGAAAATAATTCAAAATGCCTAGAAATCTCTGCAATTCCTTAACTGATGTAGGTACTGGATAATTTTTAATTACTTCAATTTTTGACTGTTCCATACCTTCACTTGTTATAATATGTCCCAGATACTTAATTTTATCATTATTGATTTTACATGTACTTTTATTGAATATAATATTATTAATTCTAGCTCTTTCTAATACTTTCTTCTGTCTTTCATCATCTTCTAATTTAGTTGAACCATAAACTAGAATATCATCTATATATATCGCAATACCTTCAATACCATCAAAACATTCGAACATTTTTCTTTGGATAACCCCACTTGCACTTTTCAAACCATATGGATGTCCCAAGAAGCGATATCTTCCAAAGAGAGTGTTGAATGTACACAGTTTCGAACTTTCTTTATCTAATCTTACGTTCCAAAAACCATTAGAAACATCAAGTACCGAAAAATATTTGGCATTCTGCAATTTATTAGTTATTTCTTCGAATGTAGGAATTTGATAATGTTCTCCACAAATAGCTTTATTTAAATCTGATGGATCCATACACAGACGAAAATCTCTATTAGATTTACTTACCATAACCAAAAAATTAACCCATTGGGTTGGTTCCGTTTCCCTAATTATAATGTTTTGTTTGCACAAATTATCCAATTTAATCTTTAATTTTTCGTGAATATTAAGTGGAATTTTCCTTGCACAATGAACAACTGGTTCAACATTCGAATTAACTCTTATTTTATATTTACCTAGAATACATCCAATTCCTTTGAAAACATCTTCATATTTCTGTATTATATCATTCTCCATAGATAGTACTAATTTAGCAATGTTTAGATCTTTTTTGTTTCTGAACCTAATATATTTGGTCCTAAATTACCAACAATAAAAAATTTAATATATTATAATCCATGTTTAAATATGCTGTCAACATTTGAATAACCTAGAATATTTAATGTTTCCCCACTGTATGTGTGCAATCTCGATTTACATTTCTTCAATTATTCATTATAAGTGTCAACTGAAATTACATTTGCTTGAGCAACTTTGAATTTTACTTTCTTATCATCTATAATTAAATTTACATACCAATCATTATAATTTCTTCCTTCATTGACTACACCTAAAAATAAATCATCAGAATCGTCACACTCAGAATCATTCATATTATCACTCTTGTTTACAGTATGAATATTTTGTTTGATCAAATTACGACAGAATTTTGAGAAATGGTTGTTCTTTTTTACATAACAAGTATTTCTTAGCATATGCTGGGCATTTGCCATATGAGTGTATGTTACCACATCTTCCACATGGTTTGTTTTCCCTTTGTCGCCATTTTCCATTTTCTCGTGGTAGGTTGAGACCATTGACGTTATATCAAATAGACTCGCCGTCACGTGACTTTCTCGAAGTATTCGAAGCAGAATGAATATGAACGAGAGAGATGTAGCTAGTTGAGTAAACGTCAAAATATTTGATGTTCTGTGATCAAAATCATATGATCAAAACATGGAACGGATGTTTGGAAAATCCTGAAATTTTAATATATTCTGAATGAAAATAAATATTTTCTTGATTGATTCTACTTTTAACAGTGTTGGACACTATAGATAAATAAATTAGCGGTGTGTATATCATGAAATCTTCCTTAAGTTCATATATATTTGACTAACATTATTTTGTTCCTTTTCTCCTCATGAAATGAGAGTTTCAAGTTTTATATATTTTAGTCAACTTGAGGTCGTTATATATTTTCAATACGAGAAGTTAGTTACTCTCTGAAATATTGAAATTAGTAAAGATTAATTACTGATTATATTATAAATAACTCAAGATTTCAAATTGAAGCAGTATTTTTTAATCACCTGTTTATATTATCCTTATGTTATTAATTTGGCTCTGATAACCAGAATGCCAAATTTTCTTTTGTGTTCGTAATTGAAAAAAAAATTGTTTATTGAATTTTTATTAGTCTTCATTGAGAGAGCTAAAATAATACAAAAATATTGAACATTTTCTATCGCAACAGTTGAGGAAGTAGATGGAATACTTAAACTTTCTGTCTCTGGTTGCTCATCAATGTTTTCACTAGCAAAATTGGCTGATATGGAGGAAACACCTTGATGAAATTAGAAAAATGTTTACATACTGTAAACCCATAAGAAACAAAATATTGTAACTAATAAAACAATAATGCACCTGCTTCATTATTACGCACTGCTAGAAAGTTTACATCATTTGCTTTCACAGGAAGATTTTCTATCTCAACAGTTAAGGAGGTTGGTGTAATACTTTCTGTCTCTGGTTCTGGTTGCTTATCCATGTTTTCTCTTGCAAGATTTGCTGACATGGAGGAAACACCTAGGTGAACTAAGGAAAGTGTATAAATAGTCTAGACCCATAAGAAACGAAATACTGTAGTAAATAAAATATTAAGGCACCTGCTTTATCATTACAAACTGGTAGACAGCTTTCATTAATCAGTTTCACAGGACGATGGCCCAAAAAACTGAGAATTGATGGAATAGCACCTATCCTCAGAGTTTTTGTACCATGAATATTAACATAGTAATCATACTTTTGAAAATGTTGGCTACATATTTTAGATGATGAAGAGGGCTCTAAGTCGATTCTCCCTACAGCTTTTATCCACTGTTCCTTCAATTTTTCATCCCTTGGAAAATTGTGAATAAAATATTTTCAATATTTATGTAAGTCTAAAAATATGAATAGTTACGAATGCAATTTTATATTTTGGCCTTTTTTCAATCTGGCCGTACAATTGAACGCTGCCCAACCGTGAGGCATCTTGAAGACTTTAGAAACTCCAATAAAGGCCCGCGAAAATTTGGCAAACGTACGCGATTATACTGTAAAATTCAATTAGACTATTCTTTCTCGATAAATTTTCATATAAACTAAGACCCATTCCCATTGGCATTATATTTTTGATACTACGTCAATGAATCTTTATTTATTAAGGCTAAGAATATATGTATATATTATTCCTAGAGAAATTTCATTAAATACTTACCGCTACTTTCTTTCGATAGTAAGATCAATACTTTTAGAAATCAAATCGATCAAAACAACAAGAAGATAAATTCAGAACAAACTCAAAATAAGATATAAATTGAGGATATCTCGCACGAGAAATAAATGTTTTGAACATATGATTTTGACGTCTACCCAACTAGCTCCATCTCTCTCGATCATATTCGGCATGCGGGAGTTTTGCTCAGAGGGCTAGTCCATTAAATGGACGGGTCGCGGGGAAAAACGATCAATATCAATTTTTTCAATTGTTGGGAATTTCAATTTTTAAGTTTAAATACCTATAAAATGACGTCGGGTAAAGTTTTTGAGTTAGGAAAAAACCATAATGTTCTTCAATTATCTGTATTCAAGGTTACAAAGATAAATAATTAAAAAGTATGTTGGTTCACTAAGAAAAAAAATGTAAACCTAAAAAAGTCCTTGACCTTGATCGGTATTTCCCGTCACAGCTGCTCCTCTACATCGGTATTTCCTGCTACGGCTGCTCTTATTCAATGTCAATGTTCAGTATCGTCTATTGGAGGATCGTCAAGGTACTCCACTTCGGCTTCTCCACTGTCGTTCTCATCAGTAGCAAGTGCTTCATAAAAATTATGAGCTAATGGGTTAATCAAAAATTGCTTAAGGTGCTTTAGGTCCTCAAGTTTTGCTTTTTATAGTAAGAGGGCCACTATATGCAGGGTCAAGAGTGGCATCTTGGTTCCTTTTGGTCTTTATCTGTTTCGTAGTTAGTGTAATAACAGCAGAGTTGAAGGCACCACTGTACGTCGATTTATGATGTAAAAATCGAGGTTTGTTGCTATCGATCATCATGACTCAGATTGGTCTTGTTGCAACAGGACACTTCGTTGGATATCTACCAGCTAGAAACTTAGTCCAGGTCTTGAACTCAACAGTCTTGCCACAGTCAATCACAGTAAAAGGTGAGGGTTTCGTTGGCTCTCTTCGAAGACTTTCCTCCAGTCATCAGGTATCTCAGTGTACGACTTGGCATTAATTTTCCCCATATCTCTATCGCACTCCATGTAAGAGTGACCTCGAATTGGAAATATAACTTTTATCGAATCAAAGCGTTTTTGGTGAAAACCATGTAATGTAAAAACCGTATTATTGTATAATTTTTATTTTGACCTGCACAAGAGTCACAGAAGACGACCAATTTTTTTACCTCTGGGTCAAGAATATTAAAAAAAAAATGTTCAAGCATGGAGCACACATCATCAGCTCCTTTTCGTGCAACCGTTTCATCGTAAGTGTAGAATATCGAAGATGAATCGGATAGCACATGCACATTGAATGATATAAAATTCAGCTGGCGACGATAGTAAACATCATTCGTTGTAATGTTGGGAGTGGGTAGATTTCGTTGATAATCCATGACTATACATTCAAGATCGTCCATCCTCTTGGCCTTTTTCTGTATTTTTTTAATTCGTAGAACTTATCACCTTTTAGTTTGTGCAGATCGTGCTCAACAGTTTTCTTTTTAGAGATTTCTTCATTCTCATGATTGTTTCAATTTCAGTGCAAGTGGCAATTTGGCGTTCAAGGAGGCTTATTTCTGACTTCTGTAGGTCGCATGTGCTACACGTGTCTTTGCGAGGGTAGCCAAACGATATGTTGAAATTTTGCTCAAAAATTTCACGAAATGTTGTATAACCAACAAGGTTATCAGGATTCTCGCTCATATACATTCTGTGTAGTTTTTTAATGTTCAATTCTTCAGGAAGGTATACTTTTGAACTGTCTTTAGGTGAGTAGTGGGATTTTCGTCCTTTTAAAGCCTTTATGTAGTCAAAAACTTTAGTTTTGGTTTCGACACTCAATTTATGAGGTCGGTTATCATGTTTGCCTCTTTTATCGTCACCAACAACACCAGAAAAAGTCAATTTCCGTTTCAATGTTTGTACACGTCGGTTAGAGATGCCGTGTATAGCTAAAAATGCTTTGTAGCAAACGTGAACATCTTGCAGCTTACCTTCAACGTAACATCGAACACGATAGGTGTAGGAGGCAGTATGAAAGTTTGCCTCATCGTCGTCTTTGGTATTTCTCCGTTGCTTGACAGGGACAATCGTTATCAAACCCCCTAAATATTCATTTTGACGGTTGTAATCACATAAATTATTAAAATCCTTCAAGATTCGTTTTCTTTCTTCCAGGGAAACAGATTCAAAACACTTGTACCTCTTACATCGGCAGTCGTCACCCATTTCGTAGGAACAAGCTTTAATTTTTTCATCACCTCACTCATTCTTCCGGTAATTTTTCGTTTTTAGTACCAGCAGTATTCACGACCCTACCCTCACTACTGTCACTACACTCAACTTCACTAAAATCATCCATTTCATATGCAAAATAACGTTTATTGAGGAACTACGCAACAAAAATGTTTATCAGCACGAAACAAAACAATGAAATGACCGCGGTGGAAAGGAACAGAGTGGACTTTAAACTTTGACGTTGATCCCTTTTCCCAGTCACCGCGCGGACAATGATTTTTCTTTGCCGTCGCAGGGTTTTTTCTTCCTTCATTTTCTCAAATAGTATGATCTTTTTTCCCGGTTTCGATTCACGTTGCGATTGGTACTGGAACAAGCTACTAGATGGCATGACAATCTCATTTTGTCAAAAAATTGACATTGATCGTTCTTCCCCGCGACCCTTCATTTAGATACTACGTCAATGGCATGGTACTAGGACTAAAAGGTATTCTCACGCGCATATCGGTAGTGACGTCATCAAGAGACCCCAGTTGTTAGAACTGATCAGAGATGTCTCCACATGCTGTATATAACCGGAGGCAGTCTATGACGTTGATATTCGTGTTATGTGACGTTTAACCTTAGATATAAATAACTTTGCGTTTGATGTCTGATATTTATTTTCGGTCAGTTGAATTTGTTCGCGAAAAACTTAATTTAAGTTTGATTGTATTGTATATTTTTCGTAAGTCCATTCATTTTATAAAATTATGGTTCGTTGCGCTGTAGTGGGTTGCTCTAGCAACAACAAGAAGAAACCGAATATGAAATTGTTTTTCACATTTCCCTCTTACAAGTATATTTGCGAATTATGGGTGAAAAATTGTGGCCGGGACATGAAGTTCAATGTTCAAACGGCCAGAATATGTTCCAGGCATTTTTCTTACTTCACAGTTTAAGTTCTCATAATGATTCAATTCAGTAATAAATCATTCCTGATAGTATTTTATAACATGAATTGAACTAATACAAGAATGTGAGAATAATGTATAATATATTTTCATCAAAATTTTAATGGAACCATTATATTATGTTTGCAACCTAGAAGTCCTTTGATTATTGATGACAAACTTCTTATGAAGAAGTTAATTCCTGTCTTATGAATTGTTGCACCAATTTCAAAGTTATACAAAATAAGCTGAGGAATAATTGTAATCATCAAAGTTTGTGAATTTTGCTGATCAAATTTTTTACCAATTTCAAACAATAATTTCACTTTCATGTATTGAATGTCTAAATAATAGACTAAAACAAGAGTGAAACAAATGAATGGGAAATTTTCTTTATAATTCATTCAATATTGTTACAACAAAAGTTAATGTGTTAAATTATATTAAGGATTCGGAATATTTTTGTTATAACTTGAGTAAAACTGTACACAAAATATAACTTTTATTTTAATACCACACAACGTCAGAACGTATGACAACTTGTACAACTTTGCTAGTGGACTTTTCCGTTCAAATATGTTCTTCTAAGATTGTAACATCTCAAGAGCAGTTTTGGCATCCTTGATGTATTCTTAGTGTTGATCAGACATACATTGAACTATTGTACCTTTGGCTTTTGAATCTGCTCGATCGAATGCTAACTTATCTTTCTGACTAAGTTCGTTATATTCATCCTGGGTGATTGTTAGCACGTGACTCACTCCTTCCTTGTCCAGCAGGATTTCTTCACGAAATCTCCAATTGGAATAGTTCGTATTCGTCAATTGAGGAAATGGCAGTGATACTCACGACATTTTCTTGCCTTTTTCTAACTTTTACTCTTCCGTTATAACCTCCAATGTTCCGGTAGATTTTTTTATTCTTAAAAAATTTTGTTTTTCCCCAAACCTAAATATCAATCTGTATAACTGGGCCCATAACCTGTTAAATTATATTTAGGATTCGGAATATTTTTGTTATAACTTGAGTAAAACTGTGCACAAAATATAACTTTTATTTTAGTACCACACAACGTCAGAACGTACGACAACTCGTACAACTTATTGTTATTGATTAAGTCACAGAGATATATTTTATGTCATATACTATGTTGACCATAGAATAAGCATATGTCAGTGTCAGTGGTGGGTATGTTCAACATAATGAAGTTGAACGCTAACTTTTGTAAGAAAACACCGAGAAATATTCCTTAACATCATTTGTGCTGCAGTATATTAAGATTTCTAATTTTTTTATTTTTTTCTTTTGTTACATTCATCACTCGGTAAATTTTGATTTGCATACTACATTATGTAAAAAATTCTCAATGCAGTCCTGGTTCAAACGGCGAGCTTTCATCTCCTTCAGACCTTCTTCTTTCAGATTATTCCACAAGTTCATGATACTTCTAATGGTTACCTGAAAACAGTTGATTGTTTTGAATGTTCCTGTTACGTCTTTTTTACCAGTATTTCCTCTTTTTGCGTAGACCTTCATTGTTTCTAAACCATTCAGCATCGATATCAAAAATTTTGTTTGCTTTTCTGATCCACAATAAGGTTTCTTATAAGGTACCGGTGGCAATTAAGGCCCACCTAAAAGAATATTGCTTTAAATCTGAGTAAAAAGGGTATAGGATATCAAAAACATATTGTTTACATAGCTGGTTGCTGTAATAAATGATGTAAAACTATTAAGAAAAGCATATTTTTTAATAAGAAAATTCACTTTTTGAAAACCCTTCTCAGGGGCCTTATTATACTACGGTAGTACTATATATTAGAGTCCATATAAAAACTTGCTTTATTTTTACTGTACATCGTCCTCAATTCACCTAGAAATAAGTTAAAATAAAAGTAAATTGCGGTTTTTTATTTATTAAATCATTTTCATTTGCTTATTTAACTTAGTTCTTTCATATTCTGTTCAAAATCTGGTTGTTGAGATTTTTGGGAATTACTCAAAAGTGGATTGTTACCAAATGATTGAGTCAGAGATGTTAAAATAAAATGTTTATTGTACAAAGTTCACATTCACATGATAAACAGGTACTCGCTTTTGAAGTTAAAATATATACAAAATTAATAACATCTAAACAGAGTAGACCTATTTACAAATATGAGAGTAATTATACAGAGAATATTGAGTGTTAGAATAATTGAGAAGTTATCTTGAGAAAATGTAGAATCATATTTCACCATAAAAGAGTTATAACATTGTGTTTACTTAAGAAACAGCGTTTTCTTCAAGACTAGATCGAGTAAAGTGTGTGTCCGAAATTATTCAAGTCATGAATATCGAGAGTAGAGGCGCCATCTATCAAGCAAACACAAAGTTTACAGTGATAGAGTTTGAATTTATTTCAAACTGTCTACTATCAGAAAAACAAAGGTTTTATTGATAAAGTGAGATGTTGAGGTTTATAATGTAACTAGACAGGCTTTCAGAGCGATTAAAGAGAA
>JARTUT010001131.1:0-23003 GCA_030674115.1 Micraspis discolor
AAAACATATTACAATTTAATAACAAACACCAAAATTTATTTCATCTTAATAAGTATATATTTCTAATGATACTTGTAAACATAGCATGTTTTCACTTTATGTTCAACAATTTAACAATGTTTGTTTTGCTTACAGTACCACAATCCTTGTTTGATAATGGCGAGTAGCTGAAACATTTAACCGGATGATTTTTGGATAAAAGGTTCCAACAACAGAAGTGTTTCAAGACTTTTACCTTTCCTCATATTCAACACTTCAAGATGGGATTTTATGAAATTTAGCCATCATAACAGCTGTGAAGAAATTTAGGACCTACCTCTTAGGAATGAAGTTCAAAATAGTAACTGACTGTTCAGCATTCCAAAAGACGATGCAGAAAAAGATTTAACGACTAGAGTAGCTAGATGGGCTCTTTTGTTAGAAGAATATGATTATGAAATAGAGCATCGAAAGGAAGCAGGATGTCTCATGTAGATGCACTTAGTCGATGTCCTCATGTAATGGTGATTTCGAAAAGATGGATTTCTAGAAAAAATAAGAATGGCACAAGGAAAAGACGAAAATATCACGCTTATTGAGAAGATTTTGGAGACGAAGGGCGAGTATGAAGATTATTTCACTAGACATGGAATAGTTTATAAGTTTGTCAATGGTAAAGAACTTTTGATGATACCAAAAGCCATGCAGACGGAAATAATAAAGAAAGCTCATGAGGAAGGACATTTTGCGATAAAAAACTGAAGAATTGATAGAGCAGGAATATTTTATTCCAAAATTAAAGGAGAAAATTCAGACCTTTATTTCTAACTGTATTCCATGTATTCTTAGCAACAGAAAGAAGGGAAAAAGAAGGACTACTTCATCCGATCTCGAAACTAGAAGGTCCTTTACATACTTATCACGCAGATCATTTGGGTCCTATACCATCGACGAATAAAAATTATCAATACTTATTGGTAATTATAGATGATTTTACCAAATTCACATTGATTTTCCCAACTAAAACGACGAAGGCCAAGGAGACTGTAAGTTGTTTAGTCAAGCAACAGAAAACTTTTGGTAACCTAGTCGCATCATCACAGACAGAGGAGCAGCTTTTACTGCTAAAGAATTTGAAGATTACTGTGATGAAGAAGGATCCATCACGTGACCATAATCACAGGAGTTCCTGAAGTAATGGTCAAGTTGAAAGGATAAATCGAATAATAATTTCAGTATTAACTAAATTAAGCTTGGAAGATCCTACTAAATGGTATAAATACGTTGATAGGGTGCAAAGAGCGATTAACTCTACTTATCAAAGAAGCATTAAAACAACGCCTTTCCAAGTATTGACTGGTGTTAAAATGAGAAGAAAAGAAGATTTTCAATTATTAGCAATTATAGAAGATGAGACGAGAAAACAATTTGATGAGGCAAGAAAATCGTCAGAGAAGAAAGCAAGAAGAATTTGCTTAAGATGCAGGAAGAAAATAGAAGAAGTTTTAATAAAAAGAAAAGAAGCCAAGAAGTATAAAGTGGGAGACTTAGTTGCTATTAAACGAACCCAGTTTGGCTCTGGATTGAAAGTGACAAGAAAATTTCTTGGTCCTTATGAGGTCTCAAGGAGAAACGGAATGATAGATATGATGTAATAAAAGTAGGAAACCATGAAGGACCCATCAGAACATCAACGTGTTCAGAGTATTTGAAACCTTGGGTGCAATTCGGAACTGAATCCGAGTCGGATTCTACGTAGGATGGCTGAGTGTGGGATTCGTACTTTTATTCCGAATTGTATTATAATGTTCTATGTTTTTTTAATGACGTTATAAATAATTTAGATATAGGAGGCGAGAAAAAAAAGAATGGAGTTTTAGACGTCAATCAGATCGGAGACGAGTTTTGTTCGTTGAGAGGCTGTATTTCCTTCGATTTTTTGCTGTTACTTGCCTCGAGAATAAAGTTTTATTCCAACTTCGTAATTACTGGTAGTTATCCTAGACAACGGAAAAATCCTACATATATATAAAAGACTTTCTATAAAATCTCAATTACTGATCTCAAAAAGAAACAGTACAGTTTTTTGTCAAATTACATGCACGAGTTTTCTCTGCACATGTGTTTTTCACCTGCATGGCTTTTCATTTTCTCGATCAAACATCAGCCCAATCCTAGCACATTTATTCATTGATACACTCTACATTTCATTCTCGACATTTCTGCTACAGGTTGTATAGTATATTTTCCATTGTTGAAAATTGATCAACTTATAGCTGATCCTACCCAACCCACGACCCTGCCCCAAGCTAACTTCACACTTATCATTTGAATTGTATCGAGTCCAAGTTGGCAAAGAGAACTGAACCTTAGACACTGGCACCAGAGGAGGCAACGGCAAAACAAGAGGACAGCAGTAGCAAGTCAAGACGATGACGACTGGGGAACAGAAGAAAGTGCAGAGGAGCAAAGTGACAAGGAAGAGAATCAGCTGAAGGAGAATAAAAAGAAGAAGAGCCAGAAAGAAGAGTTTTGAGAGATCGGAAAACCCTGCAACCACCGCCGAAGTATCGAGATTACATTCTTGACTTTCGTCAAGGAGGAAAGAGCGTCCAATTAGCCATGATTGGTGAGACTGAAGCTATTTCAGTTAGTGAGGCACTGAAAGTAGAGAAGTGGAAGCGGGCCATGCAGGAGGAATACGACTCACTCATGGAGATGAAAACTTGGATTCTGGTGGAATGTCCTGAAGGAGTTAAACCAATAAGCTTTCGTTGGGTACTTCGAGAAAAGGCAGATGGACAAAACAAAGCAAGACTCGTGGCAAGAGGTTTCGAACAAAAAGAAGGCGTTGATTATGCAGAGACTTTCAGCCCAGTACCCGACATGCATCGATTCGACTACTTCAGAGCCACGCAGCGTCAGAGAAATTAAAGATGGTGTCATTTGATGTAAAGCGGCATTCTGATATGGAAACTTGGATCAAGCATTTATATGCACCAGCCTGAAGGATTCAATGATGGATCACAAAAGTCTGCATGTCGAAGAAGAGTCATTACGGACTCAAGCAAGCCCCAAGTGGAACGAGAGAGTCACAACACATTTTTAAGAGAAATTAGGCCTGATCAGCACTAATGACGATCCATGCATTTACTACAACAAGGACAGAAGTATCATGTTGTCACACTGTTTGTGGACGACGGACTGGTAGCTGGGAAAAATGAAGATGCAATTTATAAGTTACTGAACGAGATTAGCAAAGAGTTTCCGATCACATTCAGCAAGTAGAGTCAGAGCATGTTGACATATTTGGGCATGGAAATCAACATTGACAAGGACGGAATATTTGTGAACCAGCCTCGGTACCTGTGTACCTTCTCTGTAGAAAATATTGAAGAAGATGAAACTCGAGCAATGCAACCCAGCAGCCACACCCATTGAGTGAGGTATGATTACAAGAAAACAGACTTCAAGAAAGACGAGCCACTTCCTGCAAATAACAACTATCGTGAGGCGATAGGAAGTTTATTGTACAGACAATAACAAGGCCAGACATCAGCTTCGCGGTGAACTATCTGAGTCGTTTTGCAACAAGCCAATGAGTCATCAGTCGATTGTGAAAGGTGTATTTCAGTACTTGAAGGGGACAATGACAGCTGGAATTCACTTTGAAGGAGACAAGAAAATTATGGCTTACACTAATTCAGACTTTGGAGGAGATTCGGAGACTGGTAAGTCAACAAGTGGAGTGTTGGTGATGAGAGGAAGGCCTGTAATTTGGTGCTCCAGAAGCAGAGACTGGTGGTAACTTGACAGCAGAAGCTGAGTACAGAGCTGCAGTGTCTGTGATTGATGATGAGTGCTGGGTCAAACGAATTGCACTGGAACTTGGTACTTTGAATGATGATGAACCGATCACACTGTACGTAGATAACATGTCAGCCCTACACATGTTACAGAATGCCCACGAGGAAGACGACTAGAGGAAAGAAGTATATTGAAATACCACGAAAGTACATCCAGCAGCACATTGACAACACAGTGATATTGCGACATGTCGAGAGCAGCAAGCAGATGGCAGACATCCTCACCAAGCCATTCAACAGAAAGGTATTTGATATTTTTCGCTGGAAGTTGATCATGGAGGAGTGTTGAAAATTGATCAACTTACAGCCGATCTTACCCAACCCACGACCTTGACCCGTCCTAACTTCACACTTATCATTTGAATTGTATGGCACTTATGTGCACTATTGTATTTTCATGTAATTAAGTTGGCCGTTGATAGGTAATCTTGCCTTCTCACAATAATTGACAGACAGTGGAATAGAAAAACGAAAAGAATAGGTGTGCTTCGAAAAGTGTAATCCGAAATTATTGCAAGTATCGAGCAATAATCCATGATTGGCACTCGACAGTTATGTTGAATAAAACAAGAATTATTGAACTGTACAAAAGGTATGTTAGTTTTTCGTTGAATTCGCTTTGTAATAAGACTTTGAAAATTTGTCGCCACAAGCTAATTTTGTAATTTGATTTTCCGCACAGCTTCTGTGTAAACAAACAAAACTTTATTTTGCAAATATTTTCCTTAACGAAATATAAAGAATTGAAACTAATTATGTCGAATATTGACAGGTAACTTTTGTTATTGGTTAATAAAAACTCATCACTGCCAAGTCTGGACTCGACCTTTATTGAACCAGAAAACCCAAACCCAGCAAGATAAACAACACCCATGTTCTCTGATTTTCTGCCTCAAACCACGTGCTGACTGCCAATTTCCAACTATAAGTCTCATAATTGCCTTTCACTGACTATTCTCTTATGTTCACACAGACTTTCTCCTTTTGCATATCATGTTAATACTATTTCATATTTTTATCATCGCTAACATTACTTTTCTCTCATAAAACTATGTCATATAACTTTTATATACATTTCTAACTCTGTATGAATAGACTTCTCAGGCCTTATAAGTTATATCTCAACGTGCCATTTGAGGTGCATCGGGAGGACTCTACAACCAGGATGTTCTCAATATCTACTCAGGTCCTTTCAATTTGACAGATAGTTAACAGATACTGTGATGGACCTGGTTGACAGATGCCACCCGATATTCCCAAGTTGGTTGGACTTCAAATATTTAAGTATCACTTGTAATTGTTACTTTTTACCTTCTCATAATTTATAAGGCACAGATCAATAATGTTCTCAACTTATCACTTTCTATCATTTCAAATATTTCATATCAATTCTTGTCATAGTAATCTTCTGCTTTCCTAATAGACTCTTCTATTCCTGTAAGCGTTGATCATTCTATGATAAATCTCTCAATTAAGTTAGTATGATACAAATGCTTTCTTGAAACACTTTCATCAATTCACATTCAATTTCTCAAGTACCTTATTTATTACATAGTTTTCTCAAGTCGCCTATCATACATGATCAACTCTAACAAATAATTTATGTAGTTAACTCCTGTTTTTCTGATAGATCGGACAGGCTATCACTGTAAACGTTGTAACTCATAATTATTCATTCTCTATCACTCTTAAAGCCTGTCTTATCAACTTACAAAATTCATCATATCAATATATCAATCCAAACTTTATCGCTATAAACTTTGTGTTTATTTGATAGATAGCACCTCTACTCTTGACTTGCTCAAGTTGGCAATAAACAACACAACTTACTCAAATTTGTTTCTTTGGAATGCTCTCTAGTACAAATAAACACAACGTTATAACTGTGCGACATACTATACTGTTCCTCAGGTTAAATTATCAATATTTTGATCACACAAATCTCTCATATTCGTAAATAGGTCTACTCTGCTTAGATGTAGTTAATTTTGTACATACTTTAACTTCGTGCGAGCACCTATTTATTATGTGTGTAAAGAAAAACAAGACACCCATATATGTGAGTCATTGCCTTCCTTAATTATGAATTCTGCCGCCCTAACGACTGAGCACATAGATCGAGCGTATCGACATAATAGTGTTCTGTGATATCAACCGAGCAGCCGGAACTCTGTGACAGAGGAGTTCCATTCTCCTCGCCAATATGTGATAAGACAAGTTGATTATTGGAATAGTTTTTGTTTATTGAATCATATCTGAATAAAAGCTGTGAATGTTGTTTCTTTTGATTACAGATTAAACGCAATTGAGTTTTTATTTCTAACTCCCAATAATTTCTGGATTGAAGAATAACCAATATTACATGTGAATGTGAACTTTGTACAATAAACATTTTATTTTAACATCTCTGACTCAGTCATTTGGTAAAAGTTCACTTTTAAGTAATTGCCAAAAATCTCAAGACCCAGATTTTTGAACATAGATAATATCGAACTCTGTGCTCGACTAGATGCTACCTTGGTAGGTTAGCTATTCTCTCTGATGAGCAAAGTATAGCTGGCGCCCGAGATAATATCACTGGTGAAAGGGGCGTCACAAAGATAGCGCCCGAGCGAACATTCCGAAGCAGAGATGATTTCAAACTCAAATTGAGGGAAGCTTCTCTGCCCTTAAATTATGGAGAGAATTTGCTGTAAGAAATAAAATGGAGAATGCAGGGCGCTGATGAAAAATTACTGCTCTACGTAACCCGGATGCAGAACTGGTATCAGAAACTGACAAATAATCGGTCAACCGATGAAGAACAGCTCAGGCTCATGAGGCAGAGATTGTTAGTATCTCCACAACCTGCCTTAGAGTTTTAGGAGACCAAAACCTTTGAAGAGCTCCTAAAGAATAGAAAAATTTTTGAACTGGTTCAGTGGCAGATAGGACAGCATACAAAGCCACTTTCAAGACCAGGACACATAGATGAGCCACATGTGACCTATCCCGCCCCACAGCAGAACCATCTTCGAACTGCTTATGAGGTGGATATCTGTGAAACAACCAGATCACCGACCACCTCTGCTACCCTCGGGCATACCGCCGCTGAAACAAGCCGTCAGGGCCGAACAGAGAGAAGATTTCAACCTGGCCACGGAACAGTGGAACCCCAGTCCCTCAGTCAGCGTCGATCAGCCCTTAGATCATCAAACAACCGGACAGATAGCACTGATCTACCATAGGGAAGGGTTTCCTTTGAGTTACAGTGTTTCCGTTGCGGAGGCTATGGAAACATGCGTCAGGAGTGTCAAGGACCCCGAAATCTGTTTTGATCTCGATGTCAGAGAGAAGGAGATGGAGTCAGCCATGTCACCCAGGAAGTTGTCTCCGCACGCCAACAGATAAACATGACCGCCGTCCAATAATCGAAATCTATGTGGCCGGAAAACCTCTCCGAGCTCTGTTGGACACTGGAGCCACAAAATATTTTGTGGTAAAGGGTTAGCAGAAAACATGGAAAACACGGGATTCGAGGAGAGTCGGTCGGGAACAGTTACGCGAGGATGGTCGATGTGAAGACTACTGCCACGCCCACAAGTTACACCACTTGGGTCAGAATTGGTGATTATATCCTGTCTGATGTGAAGTTCCTTCTAATGGCTGATTAGACAGTAGACATTATTTGGGGAATGGACATTCTCTCTAGACACGGATTCTCCATCGACTTCGGAACCTCTGAGTGTTTTCTGGAAGGCAGATCATTACTCAACTTGTGCTCCCACAAACCAACCCTCCTGAAGTTGTACCACAGGCTAACATTTGTTAGGCCTGTTGATGAAAATGATTTTAGCTACATCGAACCCATCGACGAAGGAAATGTTAGCCAACTTAAAGATCTTTCTGGCGTTAGTATCAACCCACAAGGTGGCAGATATCAGCGTCCAGGTTAAAAAGGACAGCAAGTTCTATAGATTCAAGCGGAGGTTCTTGACTTAGAAAGGCGCAAAGTTAACTTGATGGAAGCAGGATTTGCGACCCCACAAGTAAATAGAGCATTGGAGGATGATGATCCTTCTCTTCTCAAAGTTTGTTGCCTTCGGTGAAAAGGCTTTCAGACATTCGGCGAATCGATACTTCGATCAACCATCATAAACTGCGTTATTGTTGAAGTTGAAGAAGCCAATAAATCATGTCCATCAACACCTGGGGCTTCACGATATCCCTCAGGATCAGCTTACGACGCCATTCCTTCTGGTTCACCTTCAGAAACATCCAGCTGGACCTCTCCGAACTCCTACACTAGTTGTATATAATTATATATATAGTTATGTGTCCGCTACCGTGAGAAACTGCAATTACACGCATTTCTACACATTCCTGGAAGTGAAATAGCAAAGTGCAATCGTGCTTGTGTGAAATAGCGTTTCCTCCAAGGATCGACAAGCTTTAGAAGTACGTTCAGATCAAGAATTTCTACAATTAAGTTAGTTTACGGCTTTTTGTTCCAATCAATCTCTTCAACTCCGTTTCTTGTATGTCAGTAATAATTACCAAATCATTTAATTGAGTAACTAATTGTGATTTGTGATTGAAAGAATAAATTCTTTTCAAAACTGATTTTAAGAATCGAAAAACATAATTGGCGCTGCTTACAGGATAACGTAACGAGATTTTAGTTCGAGAAAAAACTGAAATTAGTATCCGTTGTGAATACGAACTGTGACCGGATCGTGTTCGAGGATCACCCGTTGAGTTTCAACTCTTTGTGCGATATCAGTGGAACCATCAACACCACTTTGATATAGAACAGCTATACTCAACCTGCGGCCCGCGGGCGATGTGCCCGCCGGGCCTTTATCAGTGGCCCGCGTACACTCAGAGATAATTGTATACTATTTTGAATTTCGCGCCCATTCGCGACGCGTCGGCGAAATAGTGCACGAGCAGCAGAAAAAACAATAGGTAACTAGATAGCCGGCCGCGGTCGGCGGTGCGTTCCATCCAGTGAGTGTTTGGCAGAAAGGGAGGTCCGCGAGCGGGAATCCCTCTTCTACGTAAGCGCGTGTCGTTCTGTTTGCCGGTTGCAACTTGTTTTGAGTTTGACTTATTGAAGTTGTTCAGTGTTTCGTTATTGTTTTAATTTAAAAACAATGTCAGAGTATCTTCTAAGTATAAACGAAAGATATCTGATGAAAATAGATTGTTTCAAGATGAGTGGGAAACTGAATATTTTGTTGTGCCTAACAAAAACAGTGCAGCTACTTGTTTGATATGTCGTGAAAGTATTACATTGAAGAAATACAATATTTCTCGTCATTTTACTACAAAACATAAATCGTTCAACGACACGTTTCCTCCTGGATCGTCTTTAAGAAATGAAAAATTGCAGTTTTTGAGAGATCATTAAATCAACAACAGAATGTTATGTCTGTTGCATTGTCACAAGACTCCGCGGTAACTAAGGCATCATACGAAATTTGTTACATTCTTGGTAAGCATATGAAACCTTTTACAGATGCAGAAATCGTAAAAGAATGCTTTGTTAGTGCTGCTGATATACTTTTGATAAATTCAGTAACAAGAAACAAATACTAGCTGATATAAAAAATACAGCTTTCCGACTCAACCTGTACGAGGCGTATTGAAGACATTTCTAAATATATTCATGAAGATGTTTTGGATAACCTGAGAAAGTGCAAGTTTTTAGTTTGGCTTTCGATTCCAGTACCGATATTTCAGCTACATCGCAATGCTCGTTGTTTGTTAGATATTGTACCGAGAATAATCTAATTGTCGAACAATTTTGAAATTTTATCAATGAAAGGTCAAACCCGAGGCATAGATTACCTTGATACTATTTGCAATTATTTAGAGCAGAATGATATTGACATTAAAAATTGTGTGTGTTTGTACAGATGGCTGTCCTTCAATGACTGGGTCCGAAAATGGATTTATTGCGTTGTTTAAGAAAAATATAATTTAACTAATTTAGTGACATTTCACTGCTTTATCCATCAAGAAAACTTGATCGCGCGTGCTGTGAATCCCGATTTAGAAGCAGTAATGAAGACAGTAATCAATATTGTCAATTATATACGAGCAAAGAATTGAACCACAGAAAATTTACAAGTCTTTTGGAAGAATTAAAAAGCGAGTATAGCGACGTCCTTTTCCTTACCTCAGTATTAAGCAGTAGAGAAAAGGGTTTTGAAAGGTTTTTTTCTTTACGCCATGAAATAATGCTTTTTAGACCAAAATGTAAAATTACCCTAATTTATGGGATGAATGGTGGTGTCTTTTTAAGCTTTTCTTTGTGATATCTGAAAAAATTAATAATGTAGATCAGAGTTTTGCAAGGTAAAGATGGGAATGTGAGGTCTCAATATAGCCAATACAATGTTGCTTTGAAGAAAAAGATAAGTATTTTTATAAGGTACAAGACAAAATCTGCAAAATTTTCCACTATGTTAAAGACCACAGAAGACCTTTCCAACATTTCTAGGAAGAAAAACTGTATTATATTTTTGAGTTATCTACTTTGCTGTTAAACAGAGTTCAAAAAGATTTCAGGATCTAGGAAAAATAAGAAAATGTTTGTTACTGGTAGAAAATCCATGGCATTTAGAAACAACAACTATTGGTGAGTTAGCTTCAGTTTTAAACTGTAATTATTCACAGTTGTTTGATGAATTCCTCAGTTTTAAAAATGGCCTAACCTAGAGAGTTCTGTTTAAAGAAAAGGGAAAGCAAGGAATATGTAGAATTTTTGGGCATTGTTCCCCAAAAATATAAAATGGTTCAGAGAAGTGCCCAAACATGACTAACTTGTTTTGGGTCCTACATTGCCAGTGTGAGTCATCCTTCCTCAAAAAATAGAAGCGCAGAAAGAACAATATAAAGAACAAGCTTTGAGATTCTCCACCTGGATGATATGACAAGAATTTGGCGTGCAGCGACAAGCCAAATCTAGACAAAGTAATGAAAAAGCATTCTGGTTTCAAACATCCCATTGAATAATTTACATCTATTGTACTATTTTCAAAATTTTTCGTTTCTATCTTATCGTTATCTTGGCTAATATTTTTGCTAATTTTATTGTAACTACCTTCACTTTCTCGACCATTAAAGTAATTTTGGAAAACTAATTGCTTTTTTTACTCCTAAATTATTTCTGCTTGCCATTATGTTATCATGACTAAACCGTGTTTGTGTATATAAAAAAAAAAAGGTTGAAATTACCACTGATATAGAAGGAAAGGACGAGTCACTATAGGATGAATATCTTGGTGTAGAGTCCATTTACCATAATTTTGAAATGGATAAGGTGCATCAAATGGTTTCTATGGATGCATGAGGATTGTGTTGACAATTCAAGACCTCCCATTTATTTGTGGCAGTATATTTTGAGAATTAAAATATAGCCTAATTGGTTAATATTAAAAGAGACTGCTGGATTATCATAATAATGATTACAAATAGCGGTTATAAAGAATACAATTTAAGTTTGACATTATGAATACAAGTCCCAGAGACTGTAATTACGAGACCCAAAAATAAATCTTATAGTATCAATATTTGCAAGAGACTGTTTTTATAGCAAGAAGCTACTATATTGATTTGGTTTTTGTTTATAATAATAAAGCATTTGTTTACCTTGTAACATCTCAGGTTTTCAATACAAAAATCACTTAATCTCTATTTACACCCCTATGCACAGTACGACCTACAGGTACCAAACCGTAGACATAAGAATTCCATAGTCAGAATAAAGAACACGGCTGTACTGCCAAGGCGGACTTGCGCAAATGGTGACAGAATCAAGAAAAGGAAGAAGTGCAAAGATGAAGAGGGTCATTATCAGTTTTGTTATTGAAAAGTAGAGACCCCAAAGAAGTGTTTAAGGTGCCTTTGTGTATGTTCCAAAGCAAACCATCATACATTGGGTAGCCCTAGAATATATCCACCAAGTATAATTGGGACTATTTAATGTTATTATTAGTTGCTTGTCCATTTATTAACCTTTGTTGATAAATAGCATTGAAAACTGGGTTTATTTCAGTGAATTTATTATTTCTCTATTATGTTTGTGTAAGTCTTACTGGTATGTAATACTATTTGGTTTCACCATGATGATACTAGTGGTGTTTGAGCCTTTGTCATTAATACTATTGTCTTGTGAATGATCATTCCTTTGCTCACATAATGCTTTGTCTACATTTCATATAACTCTATTTGACTTCCTTTGTTGTCATAATGCTTTGTCTATTTCTTCTCTTCTTTCCTTTGTTCACCTAATGCTTTGTTCAATTTCATATAACTCTTTCCTTTGTTCACATAATGCTTTGTTTAACTTCATATAACTATTCCTTTGTTCTCATAATGCTTTGTTTGGTTCATATAGCTCTATTTCCTTTGTGCACTTAATGCTTTGTTTGATTCATATAACTCTATTTCCTTTGTGCATAATAGCTTGTTTCATTCATATAACTCCTTATAGCATGTAGTTCCATCATTTTTCGATATTGGCCAGCTTTGAGGTTCAGTTTGTCTACCATAACAATGATTGTTATACTCAGCTTTCTGATAATGTTGCTGGGTGTAACAGATCAATTTATTGCACTGCTTTTTAGTAGGCTGCCATGAGATTACTGTGTCCCGGTCTGAGGGCCCTGGACCTGTGATTGGAGGCAGGAACATATAGAGACCTCCACCTAGGTGGCCCAGTACTAGCCCATGGTCAGTATGGGATGAATGGATGTAACCAGGTGGCCACGACAGCACTCCCTAGGTGTTTATATCCAGAAGGTTCTGGGTGATGAGAATTACCCCTGTCTCCATGTGAGTCATTATATTGTGTAATAGATACTTATTTGTAATTGGGTCCATTTTGCTGTGCAATGTGCTTGCCTTACTATTCGCATGGTAATTTATTTGTGTATATTTCATGTACTGTGTTAACTATTCTTCTCACTGTCCTTGATGTATCTTCTTATTATCATTATATACTCTTCCTTCAGTTTGATTAGTATGGAGTTCTCTACTTTCATTATTTATGTGTACTTATTATCGTTTACCTATACCTGTCTCTGCTATTTATATCCCATAATGCATTCCTAGTTTCTTATTATTTGCTTGTGATGTATATTCTATGAAGATTTGTTGTTTTTATTTATGCTATGATCTCATCACTGCTATCTATTTATCTATGTGCTCATGACCCATGATGTTTATTTCATTTAGAGGTCTCGAGATTGCGGACCATTCCTATACTGTTGTACCTTAAGTTTCTTGGGTTCCTAGATCAGAAGGCCTTGAAGGGAAGCCAGTTTCAAACATATAAAGCGGGGACCAAATTATCATCATGTGCTATAAGGCATGAGAGAATATACCTTTTTAATCAACCGCAGAAACTTTCTGTCATTTTTCAGAGCAGCCACTGGAACTCCATGGCCTTCCCGTGTTCCCAATTCCTTAGCTCATACAATGTTATGGTTATGGCTCCACTTACCCTGGGGTCGACCATGACCATGACGATGGTCGTTTACTTTTTTGTTATGATTATTATCCTGTTGAATGATTATTTGAGCTGTTACCATCATCTATTGTGGAACCAATGTTTTCCGACTTGTTCAGTAGACATCTTCTACTCTTTCTCAAGGAGGAAAAGTAAAACTCCTTACAAAATTATCAGATTTTCAAAAAGGTCAATATGTTTTTAAGTCATGAAAGAAAAAATAGACAATGTTATATACTCATTTTGTGATATGATGAGTCTTTTTAAATTTGGATCAGAACTATCCAGCGTCCAAACTTCTAGCAGATCTATAGATCTAGCTTACTTACTTTCAGATCTGGTGTTATTTCCATAAATGCTGCTTCTTTGATTTTCTTCTTGCAAGTTTTCTTCTTTGGATGTATTGGTGCTTCATCCATAATTTCATGATTATTAATTCTTGTTGTACCATTGAAGTTGCGATACTTACCATGTTTATTATTCTCTTTGTATTATGGAAGTTGCTCTATTAATTATGATTACTATCTATTTTGTATTATTATAATTTCCTCAGAAATGTTATACTTGCCTTTACTAGTTATATAATGATTGTTTATTTAGTTTTAAACAAGTGCCCTAACATCACCCCTAACATGTGGGGTTTTATGCCTGAGCTTTCCCCCTATATTTTTAGACCCTTAATAAATAGCTGATTGTCTGGGTCTAACCATTGTCATTTTATTTACCATCTTTGTTTCCCAATTATTTTCACTAATCTCAGGTGTCGAACTTGAATTATTGCCGTAAACATAACGTGGGAGTCCTACCCTTGCTGGAACAGTCATTAAATAGCCAGATCTTTGTATCTAGAGTCATTCAGACTCCAGTGCCATCGATTAGTTTGAAAATGATATTTGTCATTCTTTTCAGAAAAAGTGGCAAATGTCTTACAACCTAAAAGTTTGATGTTTCATTCATTACTATATCACTAATATCTTTTCATTTTCCTTATTTTACAAAAAGGGACGTTATTTGGCGACTATACCTACTTTGAATTCCTCCAGAAATCACAAGTGATACCAAAATCTTCTCAAAATCGTTCTCTACCACAAACTCATTTTCCAAATCGTTTCCAGTAATTCAAACCCTAATTTCGCTAATACTTCCACAATTCTTCTAATTCATTTTCAAATAACCAATACTTCCTTACAAAACCTCAATTTTCTTATAATTCGGAAATCTGGAGGTTTTCCATATCAAATAGATAAACCAATTTCAAATAATAAACGATTCCCTACGAATCAAGAAGTTTTCAGGAACCAAATCAGGTTCAAGCATTCAGAAAACTAACAAAAGCCTACATCTATATCCATTTCAACCAGGAATACCTTAAAACCCCAATCTATGTCTATGTCGACAAGTTAGCCAGGCCACACACCAGACATTCAATTGTTTCTCCACAATTGTTGCGCCACATTTAAATGCGATACATTTAACGCCCCATATGTTCCTACGTGAGCACACACCGAGGAAACATTTGTAGCAGGCGCACTTGCTTGTAGCGAGACGTCATCCGCGCTACAATAATTTAAGAACGAACATGTTCGTTTTTTGTGTCATAATTGAATTGAAAAAATGAAAGGCAACAATCAATTTTACGTTGAATTTATTTGCACCAAGTCGAAAAAAGCCCTATATTATACAATCATACACTCGAATGATTATAGTAACAGACGGATTACTAAATTATTTGGACTAAGATTGGAGAAAAAATTCAATGAAAAGGGTAAGTATTACTATCGCAGGTACCTATCATTTGTTCATTTAAAATCAGGCTACACTGTACATAATTATTTTGCCATGACATCAGCCCTTACGGTTTTAAGTAATCACACAAATATTCTCGATTTTCTGAGCAGCATCGTTATTCGGTCTCCTATGATTTTTTATTATTGGTAGTGAGTTATTTCCCCCATCAGTTTGGAGTTAGAATTATTTCATCATTCTTTTTATAAAGTGTTATGTAAGACAAGCAGCTTTAACAATTTTCAGGCTGCTTTCTCGACCAAACATGAAATTTATGGTTTCAAAAATTCAGAAATTTAGACACTAGCATGCAGGGGTGCTCTCGACAATTTTTCGTAGACAGGATGGTCAGTAGTTAAATATTCGGCGGTTGATTAAACGGACTGAACCCCAATAACGTCTTTTTCTCATGAATCGCCACATCAAGCCGTCTTCGTCATCAGAAGATGACGTCGTCATCTTTGAATTCGGTGACACGCTACAACTGCTTCAGTTGTGCGTATATACAATACATTTGGCAGTAAGCTGACTTGTGGCGCAACGGTTATAGCGACGTAAATATTTCGGCTCGTAGTAACGTGTGAAAGCTTCCCTAAGGAACAGGAAATTTTAACCCTCCATCTTGTATTAATTTGCCTAGACGGAATTTTCAAATATTCCACCATCGTATTTTTTACCATATGATCCGACCTTCTATGACTAAGAATTTATACTTTGGGTCTACTAGGGTCAGTAGTACAGTTGAATTTGTCCCCATATAATTCCAATAATTCAGGCCACTATTTATAGGACAATGTAATGATCATGTGTTTTCCGTCTAGTGCTCCACAGCAATTGAGGAAATTTCAATAATTTCTAAAACATTTTTCTGATTCTTCCCACATTGCAGTTTATAGGTTTTTTGGCATATGAGTTGGACCCTTACGCTACTAAATAACATCACAAACGTACTTGTGCTATTTCTCACACAGTACTGAATCCCATTCGATAAGTTGAATCCTAATGATCTAGATGAGGTACTTGTAACTAAAGCTTTTCTAACTTTAAATTAAATAATATGATTTATCTTTTTGTTTCAGTTCAAGATTCAAAAATAATAAGTAGGAAAAATGAAAGAGACTATTTACAATGCATTGTTAAAGAGCGTCACCAAGAAAAGTGGTCAAGCAGCATTCATATAGTTTCATGGAAATTTGAAAACAAATGGAATTTCTCTTACCACATAATGAAGGAGATCCACAGTAACAAGCTTAGGTGACACAAATGTTGACAATTCAATACAGATTCCGAGGTGCAATTTCCTGAAGATTATGCACTATCACCTCTTCCCACGATTCTGCATACACCAAAGAACCTCTTCAATCGCATCTGCTGCAGATTTTATCTCAGAGACATTACCAAGCAGAGAGCAGTACAAATGGTAAACGATTCCAACACAACCTTCTGAATTGCAATTTTCAGGAAGGTTCTGCTCTTTCACCTCCTCCCACTATTCTGCAAACACCAAGGACTTCTTCAAGAGCGTCTGCCATAAGCTTTACATCCAGGACATTACAAACAAAGAGGTAATAATGACAATAATTTTTTAAAAGAACTGGTTGGTGCTAATGAGAGCATTCACTTAGGACATAAAACAGAAGAGGATTAGCAACTGATATGGACCAAAACTGACTATTTCTTTTTGTCAATGAGTAAGCAACTAAATAGATTTTCTAAAACTGACCAAGCTGAAATTAAATTTCAACTACACAAACTTATACACGATTCTAAGAATAGACATGTTTAATAATCGTGGGCAGATTCACGAATACTCCAAGTTAATGTCCAATGGGGGCAAAATAATTCAAAATGTAAATAAACAATTGATTTATGAAACCGGGAGAAAGTACATACACTCGTATTATTACACAGAAGAATAACCAAACAACTAGCTGATTCTATATATATATATATAGTTTAAACACAAATAAAATAATATCAAATCCAATTTCCACACCAATATAGAAATGACATTAATTTACTATCAGTTTCAATATGAAGTTCACCAAATGCCTCATAGACTCACAGATTTTAATCGCCAGGAAAGAAATTTAAGTTTGAAAGAATTTTATAACAATGTTAGTCAAAATGATATTCTACATTTAGTAATAATTGTTTTTAATAGGGTGCTAACCATGAACAAATAGCAAATATTCCTGTAAGCTTCTAGTAGAAGCTTTGCAGAAATGTTGTGTCTTTTCTTATGTGCCTCACTTTGAATAAATTCACGACAGAGCTTAAGTGTTTCTTCAAGTTGTGTTTTTGTATGTGAAAATACACATGAAATCTTTCCTCATTTATCTTGAAGCAGGATCACTGGATACAGGTATGATATTCACCACACATCTTTTTAATTTATTTCCTAAAGACAGTAACACTTACAGTTGTTTCTTTTTCTTTGGTCATTTATGTATCATATATGTACCCAAAATTTTCATTCACAAATCTTCTTCAGAATCTTCCCATCCCTGACTGATGATTTATTAAGTCAAGTTAACATAACCATACGCTTCCACTGCTGCCTTAAGCTAGCTTTGTATTCAGAAGTAACTATTATGTCGTGGCGTCATGATGTTGATAATCTGCATAGCGCATATCGAATTAATCGACACATTGAAATCGCGTCGCGTTTAAGAATGTGTTTCCGCCTTAAACAAACTGTGAGTTGATTTAATTTTCTATTCCTATTGTTTCTCATCGTCCCGTCAGAGTTCAATATGGAGCATTTGGAAACAGCTGAAGTTTGAAAGGGCTCAATACAAGAGCTGCATTGACGCGATTCGTCGTCTCTGGCACGAATTGGGTTAAATCATTTGGATTGAAACACCAGGTCCACAGAATTAGAAATTTGAAGAAATAGGCTTACCATTTCATTCAGCGAGGATTCACTACAATTACAAACTGAAATTGAATTCGTGGGATATAATACAAAGGCAGTAATTGGTGACACTGAAATTACTTGGAAGATCCACGAAAGGTCAGAATTAAGAGCTAGATATCTCAATATAACATCGATTGCTAAGAATGCAATTGAAAGGGTCAGAGAAAGGAAAGTAGAGGCATCGAAAATTCAACCCCTACCTGAATTAGTTTAGGCAGTGATAAGGAAGATTACCATAATAATACAAGATTACCAATTCTAAAGCTGCCACTTTTCAATAGCTCCATTGATTGATTTACAAAAACTGCAAAAAGTTGCATCGTTAGTTTTCAGATTCAACGACCATATAATTTTCATGAAACATTGTTTGTATTATGCCGTAATGGTGCTTCTTCAGATTCCAGATGAGGAACTAAAGAACATATGAAACAGTAATTTTATAATACCAGGTCTCAAAATGCCAAAGAGAAAATGTGTTTTTCAGGAAGAATTTAAAGAACATATTATAAAATATTTGGGCCTACAGCAGAACCGTCGGAGGTGAGGGGTGTTGTTAGGTTTGTGATCAGTTAATATCAATAGGCAGTAAAGGAAATATGATCTTAGAAAGCTTTTATAAATACCAAGAAAGCATCATAAAAATATTAAAAAGTTCTGCGGTTTCATCAAAGTAGACTTAATTTTGCTTGGGAAGATCAGGATTAATATGTCAAGTTCAGGCTGCTGAAGCTACTTTAGATTTTCACACGGTGAAACACAATCAATCATTAAATTCCATTGGAGCTGTACTGGACCACTCAAAAGTATCTCTATGTATGACTCAAATATTGCAAAGAAATTGTGCTGTGCGGGAACAAAGGCAGAAGCAATTCCCTGAAAAACGTTCTTGCATACCATATGTCCCAAAATTTATGTTAAGAGGAGCTTGTCTGATACTAAAATACATAAGTGCTTCCACTAGTGCAAGCAATCCCCTTAGATTATATTCAGTTGTTTCTGCTGTTAATTTAAGTGTTTTGATTTTCAGAAAGAAGACGAATACTGGGACTGCTTAATAGATACTCAGTAACAAGCAAATGAGACATCCGAGACATTATATAAGTATGTAACCGATTCACGTGACAAACAAATTTCAAGTAAACTAGTAGCATTTTCGGCTGATAATGGACGGGAGGAGGGACAGAAGTAACGTTTTTTCAGTTTAAAAACCCTAACGAACAACCCAGAATATTATTGGAGTTAGCAGCTGTATTTACACATATTTTCAATAACTCCATCCACACTACTCTTGAGTTCTTACTTGTGTGTCTCGAAAGAGATCGTCCATGCAAAAGATTCCACAATCCATTTCACTACATTTACCGTACGTACTGAGGGAACTCCAAAAGTATTAGCTCAGAATTGGAGCATTCCGCTGAAACAAATACTTTTATCATTTCAAAGACGCTGGTTGAGTCTCTTCCCAGCAATAGAAAGGATTTACAAATGTTTGAGCCCTTGGGACTATATTTCCTGAAAAAGTGAAAGAGAACAAGTAAAGTAGAACTGTATTCATTCGATTATGAAGAACACATAACCCAGTTTTGATATGTTTTTTTGGTATCACTATTTGACTTCAACTGATTCCCCACACTTGGTAGTTGGTTTGAGGACGCTCGACGACAGGAATACTTGATGGTTTAACAAATTTGCAGAACAGAAAAGAAATTTATGTATCAACACAGTGAAATGAATAAGTGAACTGTGTTAAGGATACGTGATTGAGTTTAGAGGCGTAAATGAATAACAGAATGAGTAGCTGAATCTAAATGATTGACTGACTCAAGAATGTAGCTGAATCTGAATGATTGACTGACTCAGAATTTGTGGAGATGCTAAACTTGAATGCCTTTTTTGGATTAATGTCCCGAGCTATTTATGCGACAAGGATGACTCCCTCTACGAGGGCTTTCAGAGATATAACTTATGCTGTGGTCACATCAGTTGTGCAGTTTTCGTGTTTGAAACCAGACCATATATGGTATTAGTATTCATGGACAGCTTAAGGAAGATTAAAGACAAGGCAGCGCCGGGATATTTGTCGCCAACTTGAGATTTAATGGATGTTTGGCGCCTTTTTAAATGTGGTATTCGAACACAGAACTTTGGCGAAATTTTTTGAAAATAGTCTTGTGAAGGCTGTTTAGTAGCTGTTCATTTGCTTTCATGGCCATTTATAATAATCGCATCAAGATACAGAAGACTAGTGTTTCTATAAATGAGGTTTTGGAAAACTGTTCATGAATGACAGATCTCATAAATGCAAAGGATTGAACAGGACTTTGCCCATTGAAAGTGACATCTATTTTGCGTTGAATTCAACGGCAGCAGCAAGGAAATTCTAGACAGATTATTCTTTCAGGAGGATATAAAAACATGTACATTTGTGCAGTAGAATATTTAAAGATCTTGGACTGAAATCTTATACAGAGATACAGAACATTTCAAATGGATGACTTTAAAAGATGTTCCTGAAAGGAATCAAGTTTCCGATACTATAAGCATTTCATTATAAAACAACATTGAAGTTGACGATAGCAAATGTTTTGACCAACTGCAAAACCTCAAAAGTTTTCTGAACAAAAACAAAGATAATGATGAATTCCAAAAGCTGTTGTCACACAAGAAATGGGTAGCCTATTTTAAGTCGATGAGTAGTCAGGAATGTTTTTCAGAATTCCTGACTATTTGTCAGTATTACTTTGCAATTCCAGGACATAACTCAAATGTTGAAAGACTTTTCTCATAGATGGGACAGCAATGGTCAAAGGAACGCAACAGATTACATGTTGACACTGTTGCTGAAATGTTGCTTTTAGAATTCAATCTAAAACATTTGATTTGTAAAGATTTTTACAACAGCATTTTGAAAGAAACTGATCTTTTGAAGCAGGTTTCTGGCAACTCAAAATACTCATAAATATTCGTATTGCTTAAGTTAAAGAGGAGAAGTTAAATTATATAGAATTTTTTGAGATTGTTTTTTGTTTTGTTTCAATAAAAGAAAGTAATTCCCTATTATGGCTTCATTTTACTGATTTGGCATTCGAATTTATTTATATTTCACAAGAATTCAACAAGATTCATGGTAGATATCAAAATAAGATTGATTTCACATACAATTTTTTGTCGTTATCTATTGATACTGAGACATAGTTTTATCAATATGGGGTGTCCGGCTTTTTATCAAAATGTCCGGCCAAAATGGATTGTCTGTCTGACTCTTAGGTTTGGCGACCTGGCAACCATACCGGCGGCAACAATATTTGTAAATAATCAATTTTATCAACTGCAATAGTAAATGTCCAAAACTAACAAAGAAAATATATTGCTGTTCGAATCCTTTTAGATCCAGGTTCGCAAATTTCATCACGGAAAGAATGTTTTTAAATTAAAGAAGGTTCCGCGTCAGTGGCGTAAGGAATAATTCCACTTCTTTATCGAGATTTAAAGTGAATGTAAAGATTTGTTCATGAGTGGATAAAGGTTATTCAAGGGAAGTTTCATGTCATTTTACATCAAATAACCGAGTCATTACCTCAAAAATGCTTTGACGGTAAGATAGTGAATCTTCCAGATAATATTGAACTAGCAGACAGTAAATTCAATGAAAGTCGAGATATAGATTTGTTAGTAGGAGTAGGTTTATTTTATGATCTTATTCTTATGGAACAAGCCAAGTTGCAAAATGGCTTATATTGCAAAACATATTTCAGCTTATTTTTGTACTTTCACACTAAGGCGGGGAGCCAGGGTTTTTTTACTGGGGTTTTCCCTAGGCTTTTATGTGATACGCCGAATTGTATGACACCCCGTCACTAACCCTTGATCTGTATGCTTTATTGTTTGCTAACTAAATATTGTAAGCCAAAGGTTCAAAAGACTATATGTATAAATGGCAAAACACAAGACTTGGATGGATTATAGGCGGTGATCTAAACAATTATTATATTAATTCGCAAAAGGTTTCTTCATGTCTAAGTTTAGATAGCGTCAATGAAAATCTACTGAAATTCTGGAAAATTGAAGAATGTTTGACAGAAGACATGAAAGAATGTTTTGTGAAGAACATTCCGAATTAAATCATAGCAGGCATAAGGACGGACTGTAGTATAAGCAGCCTGTATATTTGCATGTGCGCCCTTTAGGATCAGGGTTACATCCGCTGGCGCGTGCCGGCGAGCAAGGACCGGTAATCGTTTTATTTAATTGTATACAATGTCAACCTTGTTTTATCAATACATTACGTGTTGAACAATAGACAGACAATATAAACAATATAGTATAAATAGTTATGATATTGTCTGGGAACTGGACATTCATTCAAGAAACAGACAATGTTCTTTGATCATTTCATTCATGTGTACCTCGTTGAAGTGTAATGAATATCTCCTGTAAAATAAACACCCTTCCGTGAGAGTGCTGAGTGTTATTCACCATCCCTCCATCGTGTAAACGATTGAGCGAACCGAGTACCCCAGCCGGGTATACTACATGGCGATCCTGCCAGTCCTACACGAGTAGAGGTCCAGATGGTCAGCAGCATTATAAATATGGGTATATTCATCCGGTGAGAGGTCGCAGTCCACCACAAAACCAAGATGGGATCAGGGCAGTCTAAGCAAGAGGAAGTAATCATTGCCCAAACAGGGAACAGCGCAGCCACTTCAGCAATTGCAGACACAGGCAAGACCTTATCGATCCCAGAAATCCTCGGAATAATAGCATTCCTGCTAGGATGTGTTGGCGCAGTAATGTACCTCTATTTGAAGGCTAAGAAAGCGATCGAGAAGAAGGTACAACAGGAAATCAGGAGGAGCCACCAGGACTTAGTGTAAAGGAAACCCGTAAGAGTTTTTTCCTTTCCTTTTATGGTCCATGGAATACAATGAACAATTTGCTGAGTTGTGCGGTG
>JARTUT010002436.1:0-22941 GCA_030674115.1 Micraspis discolor
ATTCTTAACATAAAGGAGATACTTATATATACAGGGTGTTCATAAATTGAACGTACAAACGAAAAGGAGATTTCTTAAGTGATTTTAAGAAAAAAGAGTCCCATAAACATGGGGTCGCAAACGTTTCGTTTTCGAGATACGGAGTGTTGAAGTTTGAATTTTTTTCAAGTTTTTTCTCATAGTATCTACACTTCACGAGATATTCAACTGAAATTTGGCATAGATATTACATTTGAGAGTTCTCACCACGTGAGATTGCAATTTCGATAGATAATCTACAGGGTGATATTTATTCTGGAACACTGCCACCTGTTCTTCTGCAGAACTTTTTTTGGTGAGCAACTGTTAATTTGAAAAAATGTTGAAAGAAGCTTTGTTCTTATACTAAACTTTTCGGTCTCATGTAGTTTTGTCGTATCTACCAACGATTTCGAGAAAAAATTTTGATCGATTCTCTCGAAATCCTCGTGAAAATCCAAATTATGATCGAAAGGTCAGTTTGTAAGCTGTGGTCAATGAATTCAGTGTCAGTTTTATGGAAATTTTCCTGATCTGTATCGATGATTCATAAAGATTCGATAAACTCGTATAATCAACACAAGAAATGTATTACAACAGGAAACGTAAAACTAAAAAATCATAACAAGACACCTCATCAAGTAACCGCAAAGACTGAACTACAGCAATTGTTGAAAATGTCCTCTCCCAACTGTTATACAAGTTTCTGATCTTCGTCTCATAGACGACCGAACTCTTTCAAACACTCCCGGAATATTCCTAACTGTATCAAATGCGCCTATTTTCTCAGTTCTTCTACGGTGTTCACGGGTGTCGAGTATAGTAGAGATTTCAGGTGGCCCCATAAAAAGTAATCTAAACATTTAAGTCTGGGGATCTGGCGGGCCATGACTGAGGACTACCCGTCCAATCCACCTGTTTTCATAATTTTCGTCCAAATACTTTCTTGCCAAAACTGAAAATGAGCAGGAGCACCGTCATGCATGAACCACATTTCTCGTCGTAGCATAAGAGGTATCTTCCAATAACAAGGCCAAATCGTTTTCTAAAAATGTCTTTTTGATTGACCTGTTAGTCGACCTGGCAAGAAGAAAGGACCAATCAAATCATCACCAATATTACCACCCCACACATTTTGTGAAAATTGCTCTTGAAAAAGGGTTTCTACTTATCCATGCGGATTCTCCTCAGCTCATACGTATTCATTATGAAAATTGATAATTGAAGTCCTTGAGAAACAGGCTTCATCAGTGAAAAGAATTTGGCAATCAAAATAAGGATTTATGAATAGTCTACTGACGTACCACTGACAAAAAACTAACCCTCGGATGAAAATCTCGAGGCAGAAGAGCTTGCACCCTCTGAATGTGATAAGGATATAGCAGAGAATCCAGCAAGATCCGCCAAACAACTTGATGACGTGCATTCAAAAGTGCACCAATTTTTCTTGTACTAGTTCTTGGATGTTGTTCTATTTCGTTCATAACTGCCTCGAGTTGTGGTGTTCTCACACTGCGTGGTCTCCCAGCATTAATTCTTTCCGTGGAAAAAGATCCAGCTTCTGAAAGACGCCTATGAATATCAGAGAACATTCGATGATTTGGTATCACTCTATTGGGATAGCGTTCCATGTAAAGACGCCTAGCTTCTCTTGCATTTCCATTTGCAATGTAATGAATAAATAACTACTTGATCATTTGGATATCTTTATTCGATTGATTCTCCTATTCCGAATTCATTGAACTCGGATTGGTGTCCTACAAAATATATTGCAAGCTTGGCGTATTGACTAATACCAAGCCTGAATGAATAAACAATATTGTTCTCTTTAATTTGGAATTAATATACAGGTTGTTCAGGCTTTACACCTCCCCTTCCTGAAGATGTCCGTTACAACGGCCGATTGTAAGGACATCCAGTAATGTGAATTGTGAAACAAGCAATCAAATTAAGGAATAAAGACATAACAAAAGACATAACTAGGTACATATTACAACTCTGCTACATCTAGAATCACTATTAACTATCTACTACAATAAGGTATCGCTTCAACTAAAACTAGAGATTGTTATAACCCTACAATTATACCTAAATAATAAAATAACATGATAAGTAGTAATTTAATCAATAACACAAAAGTTCATCAATAGGGTGGTTGCAACTGTCGGGGACATAATAAAATAGTCAATAGGTATACCTCTTTACTGCGCAGGGAAATATTTTTTCACTCTATTTTTATGCATGGTAATATGCCTACCCTTGTCATCCTCAATTGTGCAGTTGACACCTTGTGTTTCAATTACTTTGAAGGGGCCGTCAAACCATGAATTCAATTTTTTCTATCTTCGTTTGACGTCAGCACGAGATCACCGGGAACCAAACTTAAATTGTTTGATTTTTGGTCTAATTTTGATTTCCGCTCCTTCTTTACTTTGTCTAGGAAATTTTTAGTTCTATTCAAGGCAAACTGAAGTCTGTAACGAGTTTCCTGGTCAAAGGCATCAAGATTGTATACTGGATCTATGCGAACTTTTGTGAACAATTCAGTATCTAGGTTTGCTTTCCTTGCGAAGACTAGTTCAAAAGGTGTATAGTTATGATAAGTACTTGGAGTAGTATTATAGCAGAATGCAAAATGTCTGGTCCAGATATCCCAGTCTGTAACTGTTTCGTTCACATACATCCGTATAAACTCATTTAGAACACGATGATTCCTTTCACAACCGCCTATAGTTTGGCTGTGGTAAGCTGTTGAGGTTTTATGACCCGAATTTAACAATTTAATAACATTTGTGAATACTTCGTTCTTATATTCGGTGCCCATGTCAGTTCTAACCTCCTTCATGGGGTCGTATATCAGAACAAAGTCATCTACTATTGCCCTCGCCACAGTTTTGGCTTCTTTATTGACAATTGGTATGATGGTTACATATTTCGTCAGTTCGCATTGAATAGTTACTGCATAAGAATTTCCAATGTTTGATTTTTGAAAAGGACCTATTGTATCAATGGATACAGTGTCAAAAGCTCTTTGCGGTGTGGGAGTCAAGACTAGTGGTTCTATATGACCTTTACCTTTTTTATTGATTTGACACTTATGACACTCTCTTGTGTATTTAGCTACGTCACGCGACATGCCTTTCCAAAAATAGTGAGATTTCAATTTTTTGAGCAGTCTTTTCTGTCCATTATGACCACCGTAGACAGGATTGTCATGAAATTTTGTCATTAATTGATGTCGTTCTTCTTTATCCTTAATTACTCTTCGCGGGCTACAAAGTACAATTTCAACATTTTTCAAAATATTTTGACCTACTTCCTTAAATTCATTTACAGTGCACTGTGTAAATAAGGCATCCTTCAAATTCATTCTTAATTGACCCAATTTTTTCTCACTGGCGAAACGATTCAGCTCAGACAAAATTTGTGCTAACACAGGAATTTTGCCGTTAGTGATTAAAAACAAGGTGAGAGCGCTCTTCTTTCTTTTATGAATGATTGTTATTGTAATATGATCTCGCGAGATTATGAATTGTACTTGTGGTAATTTCAAAACATCGAAATTATTCAACGCCTCCCGAACACGACACTCGGGTGTAGTAATGTTAGATGATATTGTTGAAGAATCAGTTTTACTTTTATTATAACTTGACCTTGACATTGACCTAGTTGCTGCTAGTATTTGTGAGTTATCAGCGTTTAGCTTTTTCAGATCCTCTATAGTTATGCGTGACAGGGCATCTGCAATCACGTTGTTTTCTCCTTTAACATATTCAATTTCGAAATTATATTCTTCTAAGTCTAATCTTATTCTCGTCAATTTGGAAGAAGGATCTCTCATTGAGAAAAGGTGAACTAGTGGTCGATGATCAGTTTTTACTAAAAATTTTTAGCTCCGTATAGATAACATCTAAAATGCTTAATGCCAAAATGAACTGCTGTTAATTCCTTCAGGATTGTGGGTTTGTGTTTTTCTCCCTTACTGAATGTCTTCGAAGCGTATGCTATTGGAAGTTCATTACCGTCGAAATTTTGACATAACACTGCTCCGCACGCGGTCTCGGAAGCATCTGTAATTAGTATGAATGGTTTGGAAGTTGACTTTTTATCGACAAGCAGTAACGGACTGTTGTAAGCTGAAAAAGACGGTTCGATAATTCTGTTATCTAAGAGGTTTTGGACCTGCCGATTGATTTCATTTTTTTGAGAATAGGGCAGCCTATAGTTTTTTATATAAACTGGTGTATTGTCTGTCATTTTGAGCTTTTGAGAATAAAAATTATTTGTTGTTAGTATATCCGTTTTTAAACCAAAAATATCCGAAAATTCCGAACAAAGTAATAGTACATCTTCTTTGACATAGTCCGGTATATCTGAATTGAGTTCACTCATTAACTGTGGAATTCGATCAATGTTTTCCTTTTCTACACTGTAAATATAGAATTCATTCAAATTTCTTGTCTGAATTTTGGAAGTGTCGACCAGGGCATCTTCTAATGTTGTATTTACTATGCGAACAAGTTTATTAGATGGTGTTATTATGGTTCTCCTACGAATATTCCGGGTGCAAGTTCCTTATTCATGACTAACTGATCCTCGGTTATATTGTCTAAACAGCGAATGTTTCTAACAACTTCGCATCGAGCTGGAATGAAAACTTGATTTTCTGCGGGGCCATTCAAAATTGGAATAGTTATTTGGTATTCGTCCACCCTGACTCTCATAGTCCAATTGCCGTAATCGATAGCAACGTTATACTTTGCAAGAAAATCTCTACCCAAAATTCCGTCACCTGGTATCGGAAAATCGTCGTTGACTACGTGAAAAGCATGTTTTAGATCGTATTCTTCGACTGAAATGTAAGTTTCTACAACACCCAATGATTTGGTGAGTTCATCCGTAATTCCTCGAAGGTTACTCGCTTTTGAATTATCCACGAAAATGTCTGGCCGTATTTTTCCTTTTTGAAAATTGAAATATCAGCACCTGTGTCGACAAAATACATATTTTCCATTCCTGTCATTTGAGTCGTAAGAATAACTATATTTGACAGTGACAAATTGATAGAAAAGACATTATCTAATTCATTGTGTTGCTTTGATTTTTCCCCAATCGGACCCGTTGGGGACCGATTGGTTTTCCGAATTATTATCGTCGATATTTTCGAGATACCTTACCTGTCTAGTAGCATTTCCATATCGTCTGTACCCTCTCGAGTGACCACGACGATTTTGATTGCGGGTATTTTGTTCTGAGGGATTGTTATTATTTTGACGGTAATTCTGATTATACCTGTTTCCAATATCACGCCGATTTGAAAAACCTCGCCTAGGACGCCTATATTGCCCGAAATAAAGTACATTGTTTTGGGGTTGATTGTTCGAAGCACTCACAAATTTCGATAAAACTTCTTGTACTGACTTAAATGAACCAGCTTCAACGACTAATTTTGCTCGTTCGTTATTAGAATTTTGCATGAGTGAGCGTACCGTGGCTTCCACAGAGTAATTTTCTGCAACTTCTCTGGGCACTCCCTCGCTTATATACGCCTTTTGTAGTTTTTCCGATAAAACTTCTATTTCGGATGCAAAACTAGCAGGGTCTTTGTGATTTTGTCTACAGCTCGAAAGTCTGGCTGATAATAAACGAGAGCTTTCCCCTTTATTCCGTTCCTCAATTTTGAAATTATATCATCAATGTCATTTTCCTCGGTGATCAGATCGCGAGCTTTCCCTGTTAACCGTGTTTTGATAAATGCAACTGCATTGCCTTGACCGTTGGTACAGATGCTTTTCAAGAGCTCTAATGCATCCAGAAATGAACGTAAATTTTCAATTTTGCCGTCGAATTGATTAGGAAGTAATTTACTTGCCAAATTGAAAATTCACTTTCTGCAGTGGCCATAATTTCAAATGAGTTTTTTACTTCTGAGTCCTCGTCCAAAACTAGTGGATCAATCTTTCTAGGCATGAAGTTGGAACTTTAATCTTGACTCCCAGTACTTGAAATGAGCGTACTACTTTATCTCTACTATTAAGGAAAGAAGTTTTGCAAATTTGTTTATCGACGTTATCTAAAGTATCCCAAGTGTCTCTCAAAATCTGAGTTAAGTCATTGAATGAACTTACCAGGTTATCTCTAATATCTGCCCTTGTTGCCTCTGTTTTAGGGACTTCTTTCTTCAAAATTCTTTTGCTAGTATTTTTCAATGAAACTGTTACCTGATCTAACTTTAAATTCAGCTCTTTGTTTTTAGTGTTCATGAGCCTGTGACATCGGTGGGCATATTACTTACTATATTATACTATAACCAATACGCAATAATTGTAATATCTATGATGGTTTTTCCATCCTCGGACCTTAAACATAGAACTGTTAATTGGATATTCAACATAGGTAAAATAAGAGTCAGCAATTAATTTCTTTAACAAAGTATAGGGAATGTTGAGTACAAAACCTTATTGTTGTTCCTGAATAGTTCACTCACACCATGTAGTCATGTAGCACTCTTGTCTATACTTGTGCAACAGAACCCAGGGATACGTTGAGGTTCCTTCTAATGCGTCTCTCCATATTTTTCTTGTGAGCCTTATACAGTTTGAAAACCATATCCATCACCAGTATTGCCAGTATAAGGAACATTACAATCTTAACATCTTTCGTGATGTTGTATTCGCTCTCCTGCACTATGAAATTTGAATTTACTGCACCATTTTCCGTCACGTCTTGTTTCGTGTCCTTCGAGTGGGAAGATCCCATTTTCAATTTAAGAATTTTTACGATCACCATTTATGTAATCGGCAACTTTTCAACTTATTGAATCACAATATAGGTACGTACCACGTAGTTGTTAACTTTCCAAAATTATTTTTCTTGGGCAGGATCGCCATGTAATGAATAAATAACTACTTGATCATTTGGATATCTTTATTCGATTGATTCTCCTATTCCGAATTCATTGAACTCGGATTGGTGTCCTACAAAATATATTGCAAGCTTGGCGTATTGACTAATACCAAGCCTGAATGAATAAACAATATTGTTCTCTTTAATTTGGAATTAATATACAGGTTGTTCAGGCTTTACAGCAAAACCATACATGAAATGCATATCAGTCATTTCGGAATTCGTGAAATTCGGCATGTTTTGGTATTGAAATGTGTAAAGGTTCTAATTTCTGATCAAATTATTGTTGTAACAGTCATAAAAATCGTAATGAAAATAGTAGTCTAACTACATTCAAAAAATAAATAGCTACAAATGCAACCACCTTCACTTTAAAAAAAAAACAAACGCTCAATAATTTGATGTGTCAAAACTGGCACTGAATTCATTCACCACAGACTTCAAACTGGCCTACCAATCATAGTTACGAGAATTTCGATGGAATCGTTCAACATTTTTTCTCAAAATCGTTGGTAGATACGACAAAACTAAATGAAACCGAAAAGTTTAGTATAAGAACAAAGCTTCTATTCACATCTTTTAAAGTTAACAGTTTTTCACAAAAAAAGTTCTGCAGAAGAACAGGTGGCAGTGTTCCAGAAAAGATTTCACCCTGTAGATCTTCTATCGAAATTGCCATGTCACGTAGTGAGAACTCTCAAATGTAATATGTATGCCAAATTTCAATTGAATATCTCGTGAAGTGTAAATACTATGAGAAAAAATTGAATAAAATTCAAACTTCAACACTCTGTATCTCGAAAACGAAACGTTTGCGACCCCATGTTCATGGGACTTTTTTCTTAAACTCACTTAAGGAATCTTCCTTTTCGTTTGTACGTTCAATTTAGGAACGCCCTGTATAAATACATGACATGTCAGAATATTATTTGCTATATAATATGGTCGACAAGAAGGTAAATGTGACAAATTGAAAATTACTGGGATTATCCTCTTTGACAAATCAACACCCTTTCCAGTTCGGTAGATCCTCCCCAGATAAGAACATTATATGCCATGTGTGGATAAGCTATACAATAATACACATTCAAGAGTGAATGCAGGGAAAACAAATTTTTGATCTTATTTATGGCAAAATATGAGTTGTTCAGTTATTTACAAACCGAATCAATATGGTGGTTCCATCGTAGGTATTCGTCAATTTGTACTCCAAGAAATCTAGGGGAGCCACTTGTAGTTACTGACGAGTTTTCACAAGTGAAGACAGATCGTTTTCCACCGAAATTTGTCAGTTTGAAGTGAATGCATACTATTTTTTTCTGTGTTAACAATCAAATTATTCCTACGCCACCAAGTGGTAAACGTTTGAAGTAGTAGGGCTATCAGGTCCTCAAGCTCCCCAAAGCTCCCCGCAGTTACCAAAAATGATGAATCATCCGCGAAAAGTATGATCAAATGAGCAAGAACATAATCCGGCAAATCATTTATAAACATAAACGTGCCTAAAGAAGTTTTCACTTCAAAAAGAGTTCACAACTCCCAATTCAATAGTATGCTGATCATCTAATGAACGAGTGGGACTCCACGTCAGTGCATGTGGCATTCAAATGATATTCGAAGTTGAAAAATTTGTCTTGGTTCATGTGTTTTCTGATTGCCTTTTGACGAGAGCTATTGGCTTCAAGTGTCAACAATTTTCAATCAATTCAAGTTCCAGTGATTTATCAGTGATTTAGATATTGGGATGGGGATCAGAGTGACAATATGTTGGCGCTTTTCATATTGAAATAGAGGTGAAAAATATCAGTTGAAACCGTTTATTGAAGTAGATTGTTTTGACAGTACGTCATTTCTATCGAATTTTAATGTTTTCCCACTCTTCCGGGTTCGAACCTCACTCTCGAACTGAATTTTTTCATTCAATAAATAACCAATAATCTATTATTATTTGTAACTGGAAATATTTTTTCAACTCTTCTTTATTTGCTGCCAAACTTCTTGCATCTTCCTGCGGCGTAGCACTCTCGCCTTCCAAATCTGCCTATCAGCTCTCTTCCTCCATTCTACGGTTCCTCTTAGATATTGCTTTCTGTATAACTCTCATCAAGGTAAATTTTGGTGGAAAAGACACTTCACTGTAGCTGTTGGGTACATGGTTTTAACGAAACGTTCATAATCACCTGTGATGGGTCCTACGATGACTGAAAAGAGCTTTGCCACATTCTGAACATTCGAAATTAGTGCTGAAGGGTTTCTACGTCTGATTGATATAGCCAAAAGAAGCACGCCCTTCCCGCAGCATTGGCTACAGGCGTGACATTTGGTTTATCCATGGCACAGAAGGTCTGCGACGATGAGCCTCTTGTCAGGCCTTGGGTAGCCTGGAGTCTTATTATTTATACTCCCTTCATGAGCTCTTGGGTTTGTTCACGGCAGAGCCTCGTTTTTGGATAAATGTGCACCACTTGAAAGTGAAGTTAGTATTTCGGTAGCAGGGGCTTGAGTTCGTATATTTACCCCTTGCTCTGGCAAAGTAGAAATTTAAATTCTCAGTGGACAATTAATAACTTCACTCATTATAAAAACTTAGCTTAAAATTAATACTACCATCACAGATACTTATAGATGATCACAGTGGTGTGAATCCATGGAGAAATATAATCTGTAACATCATTTTTAGAAAATCTCTTATATCTTCTGGAAATTGAACGCTATGATGATGAAACTTCAACATATGCTAAGTACCTATTTTGTTCATAAACCCAAAATTTTGTTGTCTGTTCTGACTAATAACTGATGAGGTAACGAGTATTGAGAAAAATATTTTGGGATTTTTTAAAAATGTTCTATCGAGCCGATTCCTTCGAAACTCAACACACTCCTTTCTGCCAACGTTATGTAAACATTTTTGAGTTTGAAATTGATTAGAGGAATATTCAAGCAATTATTACATGAACCAAATTTCAACGAACTCAACCGAGATATTTAGACAATCAACCTATTCTGAAAATATAAAAACTCTAGGTCCCTTCGTTCGGAAGATAGAAAGTACGCGACCGGCCGGAGGACCAGGAACACTCAAATTTTATCATGGATTCTTCATAAGGAAGTCAAACCCAATCGATTGAGAATATTTTCAACTCGATATTCGAAAATTAAAGACATTTGGACAAAACGATAGCTCGCTGTTTCACTAGAAACAATGTAACCAAAAATGTAACCTGGTACCATATTTCACGATGTTTCTTCATAACTCAAATCTGCATAAAACATTTAACAACATTTGAAAGTAATTTCCTACTTGGAATCTTTCAGAGCTGCACCATACACTGACCATAGTTAACTGAATGATGTTTATAGGGCGACTATCAAGAGCCGAAATGTAGAATAACGATAAAATAGCGCGCCAAATTGTCGTGATCACAACATCATATGATTGAAAAGATGGCAACCATGTCGGTTGACCTAACCACTGTAAGGTGGATAATATTTACCCTCCGGAGGACCAACGGTTTGCAGTGTAGTAATGGAAGTATACTCTGAGGTGGACCTACATACTGTAGTTTGAATGGTTGACCTATGGATAGGAATTCTGAAGGAAAATGAATAAAAAAGTCACTGATATTTCGTTGGATTCGTATTAAGGACATCAAATTATGTAATATACTTTGAGAATATTCTGCCTATACGCTTTCTTTCTGGTGGAGGATATATGTCTGCGTTTTAGGATGAGGACCTAAATATAGCGGGATGTAAATATATATATATATATATATATATATATATATATATATATATATATATATATATATATATATATATAGTATTTGATGAGCGCGATGTTGAACAGAAGTGCATATGGCTACACCATGAGTGCTGATGCCACCATTACACATTTGCTATATATGGACGACTTGAAACTGTTCGCAAGGGGACGTAGACAGCTGGAGGGTATGCTAGAACTAGTGAGGAGGTTCAGTGAAGATGTCGGAATGACCTTCGGCTTGGGTAAGTGTGCCACAATCAATGTGTACAGAGGCAAACCAACAACCGAAGATAATATCAGATTGAGGGGTGGTGGTGAGATAACCGAACTAGGGAAAGAAGAAAGCTATAGATATCTGGGCATTATGCAGACGTATGAAATCAAACAAAAGGAGAACAAGGAAGCTGTTGAAAAAGAACTTTTTAGGAGACTGCATAAGATTCTGAAAACCCAATTAACAGCAAAGAACAAACTGGAAGCCATAAATGTTTGGGCCCACCCCTCGTTCTCATATACGGCTGGAGTACTCAAGTGGTCTTTATCGGATCTGCAGCGGATCGATAGGCGTGTCCGTTCGACCCTAACAAGATATGGATTACTGCACCCGAACTCAGCAATAGAGAGAGTACATTTGCCACGTAAGGAAGGTGGCCGAGGATTGGGTAGCCTCGAGGAGGTTTGCAGTAGGGAGGAGAGGGCTATGACTGATTACCTGAAGAAGAGCGTGAGCTCCCCAGTCCACAAATGGATAGCAGACCAACTCGTTACCACCTCAGATAACCAGGGGCCCATAGGGGAAACGGAAGAAGAAGGAAACTTGGAGAAACTTCGAAGGAAGTGGCAAGCGAAAGCATTACATGGGAACTTTTACTCCAGCTTACATCAGAGAGAAGTTGATCGCCAAAGCTCGCACATTTACTTGGTTAAAGGATATCTGTTTCCTCAAACTGAGGGGACGCTGCTTGCGATCCAGGATCAAGTAGTACCCACACGAAACTATTGCAAATACATTCTGAAACAACAAATTGAAAACAGCAAATGCAGACTGTGTGGTACTTATGAGGAAACGGTTCAGCATCTGTCTTCTGGATGCTCGGCCATATCAGATACCAGATATATGTCCCGACATGACAACATGGGTAAAGTTGTGCACCAACTATTGTGTCTCAAAGAGAATCTGTTAACCCATTTCACACCTCATCATGCTTATGTACCTCAATCAGTTCTGGAAAATGACGTCATAAAGGTGTACTGGGACTTCACGGTGACGACTGATCGCGGAGTGGAACACAACAGACCCGACATGATCGTCTGGAACAAACGTGACAAAACAGCTTCACTCATAGACTTCGCAGTACCATTGGACCAAAATCTGGGAAAGGCCTATGAGGGGAAAATCAGCAAATATGAGCCACTGGCGAGACAGATGAAGGAGATGTGGCAGTTGAAGCGTGTCGGGATTATACCGCTTATAATAAGTTGTAATGGACTGGTTCACCAGAAGACAACAGAAAACCTCAAACAAATGCAACTTCCACCTAACACCCTCATGTGGATGCAAAAGGCCGTGCTCTTGGGTACTGTCAGCATAATTCGGAGTATACTTTATCCGCATTAGCTTGTCCTGGCGAACTCTTGGTGTTTTGCACCCGAGTCGTTCGGATATCATGTGCCACGAAAGTTTGAAATTTAAAAAAAAAAAAAAAAAAAAAAAAAAAAAAAAAAAAATAGTATTTTAAATAATAAGGAGTGTTGCCGTAATAACAAATATCAAAATTAGAAAAGAAAGTTTTCTCTCGGTTGGGTTCTCGGCAATTTTTGGGGCAATTAATTAGAACAGTGACTATTCATTAGTTTATTTTCTATATTTCGAACACACGGTGCGGTTCTTCTTCAGGAAAACTGAAAAACACATATTAAAGGTCAACTACATTGACTTGACATATAAAGTTCAACTTACATCTAAACAAAGTCAAGGAAACTGCAAAAGAGAACATCAAAGGAAACAGCTAGTGCGAATTTATAATCAATGTGATAAGAACAGTTGAGAAATCAATTTTAAGTCGTATCGAGAACGTCATCTGACAGACATGCATTCTTTCAGGTTAGGTCACAGAAAGGTGCACTCACAAAAGGTCAAATGAAAAACATAGAAATCTCGAGTAATTGTGCAAAGATTTTTAACTGTCAACAGTCTAATCTGGAGTCCCTACCTTGATTTTCTAATGACAAAAGATAGTTATAGATATTGCTCAAATCTTCTATATCTGTTTTCTTATTGATGTTGTTTGGATATTCATTGATGTAACACATTTCTAAAAAGGTTCTCTTTCTATAGTTGGTGACAGTTGTCAGTATCTTTGGTTCATTGAGGTTAAACTGATGACCCAATGACGATGCATGTCTTGCAAGAGCACATCTCTCTGGGTGTAGTCTGATGTCACTCTTATGAATTGCAAATCTTCTCTTCACACATTGAGCTGTCTGGCCGATATAAACTGACTGACAATCATTACACTCCACCAAATATACGCAGTCTGATCTAGATGAGGCCGGAATGGTATCCTTTAAACGGCTGAAAAGTCCATGAACAGAAAATGGGCTATACTTGGCAATTTTGATATTTGGTACGTCTTTTTAGTATGTGTACAAGATTTTGAGTTAAACCCTGGATAAAGGGCAGTGAGACATAGTTTACGGTCACAAGCTCTGCAGTAGTGTTAGTCACTGGAAGGTTGTCTGATTGGGTTGGTGATGAACTGTTAAAACACTTAGAAAGGAATGGTCTTGAGTAACCATTCTCAAAAAAGACATCTAGAAGTCTACTTTCGGCCGATCTGACATAATCAGGATGGCAGATGGTCCTCACTCTGTATATCATTCTTTTTATCAAATTGATTTTGATTCCCCAGTTGTGATTGGATCGGCAGTGTATATATAATATATATATATATATATTGTTTTGAACTTTTGGCTGACAATATTTACTTAGCAAACAATAAAGCATATTGATCAGGGGTAATAACGGGGTGTCATATAATTCGGCGTATGACATAAAATCTTAGGGAAAAAACCCCAGTGAAAAAAACCCTGGCTCCCTGTCTAAGTGTGAAAACACAAAAATAAGCTGAAACATATTTTAGGGACTTCTTTCTTCAAGAGTGGTCTTCTATTGATGGAGACAGAGACTTCTTCAAGGTGCTCACATTGAATCTGAAAATAAAAAGACAAAAGCAGAAAAAAAAAAGATGGAAACATCATGAATAGCCCTAAAACCATCTTGAAATTTATATATGGGACATCTATTGATGAGATGAGGTATTGTTTCTTCTGCTTCTCAACATTCACAACTTGCACTAGGAACTGAGTTCCATCTGAATAGCATGCCATTGGTACGGCCATGACCTGTTCTCAAACGATTAAGAACTGTCCAAATATTTCTTGGAAGATCAAAACCAGGAACTTTTTCAGAAGGATCAGAAACGAGATACTTATTGAACATTTCGTAAGAGTTCCACTCAGTCTTCCATAATTCTTTATCACTTATGTTAATATTGAAGAACGTATTATGCCATAATAGTTTACGTGACTTCAATCTGGGAATTCTATTTTGTGGAAAATATGAAATAATTGGGAATAAATTGGGAAAAGAATGATATTATTCCAATAATTCAGAGCTGCCGTCTGTCTGTGAATATTAGACAAAACTGATACCCAATGAACCAGTGTAGATCTTATGGTGCCAGTAATTATTCTCATGTATGTATTCAATTGTGCATCAATTTTTTGTGTATGTGAACTATTAAACCAAACAGAGCAACAATACTCAGCTGCACAAAAGACTAGGGCTAGAGATGCTGTGCGAAGAGTGGAAACATCAGCACCCCAAGACGATCCAGCTAATTTCTGGACAACATTATTCCTAGTTTTCAGTTTTAGGCTCAGATCATTTAAATGAGCCTTGTAATTGAGAGATGAATCTAATTTAACTCCTAAGTATTTTGGATAGAAATTATGTTCGATAGGAGAATCATTGAAAGTTACAGCTAATTTCATATATTTTTCATGATTATTCAGATAGAAACAAGATACCTCTGTTGGGATTTGTAAGGATTTGTACATAATCACCACACAATAAAATAATTCTTCAAATATTTCCAAATCAGATGACAGTATGTTTTCCAGAGTATGGAAATCCGAATGTTGGTAAGCAATAGCAATGTCGTCAGCATAAACAAATTTTTGAGATGATGTAGTGGGCAAAACACTCGGATATGAATTGAAAAGTAAAGGAGCTAAAACTGATCCTTGAGGAAGACCGTTTTTCAATGTTTTGAAGTTGCTACTCTTATTGTCAATAAAAACACGAAACCTTCTATCAGATAACATATTTTCTAATAATAGTACCATTTTTCCACACTTCAGATGGGTATAGAGTTTGAAAATTAATCCATCTTTCCACACAGTGTCATATGCCGAAGATAAATCGATGAAAGCAGCTCCTGTTTTCAACCTATCATTGAAGCCTGATTCTATGAAACTTGTAAGGCTGAGAACCTGGTCTGAACAATTTCTATTTTTCCTAAAGCCTCCTTGGAGCATTTTCTATAGAAGATTCAATTCTAAAAAGAATTAGCCTTTCTAATATCTTGAAAGAAACACTCAATAAACTGATGGGTCGATAACTACTAGGATCCCAAGGATTTTTTCCTCGTTTCCAAATACCTATTACTTAAGCCTTACGAAATTCGGAAGGAAAGTTTCCCGAATTCAGAATATTGTTATAGAGAGACAATAACCAAGACAAGGCCTTTTTTCCTAAATGTTTGATGAATTCTGGATAAATTCCGTAAAAACCTGCTGCCTTTCGAGATTTGGTAGATTCGATTGCAGCCCTCAATTCATCTATATTGAATGGATGTGACACATGTTCTAATGTAGGAGCTGATCTCCTGAATATCTGTAATTTTTTCTTCATATTCCTCATTTTAGATTGGGATGAATTGACTGATTCAGATACATTAACTAGGCGGCGATCGATTAAAATTGGATCAATTTTTGATGATGAGGAGGTAAGAGGAGTAGCTTCACCTAATTTTCTCAATATATCCCATGAACTCCTACTCGAATGTGTAAAATTCATTTTTGATACAACACTATCTCATTTCTCTTTTCGGCTTGTATTGATAGAATTCTTAAGCCTTTCACATTTATCAACGGATGGTGATTTTTGATAGCCTTTGTACAGATTATCGGTTTCTTTCGACCAACCTGGATTATAATCTTTCCGGAAACCTCTTGGAACGAACTTTTTTGCAGCGGCTTTCACAACACCTAAGAATCTGTGGTAGTTATCATGAGTGGGTTTAATCCATCTAATATCACTGTCTACCTTCTTAGCAAATTCAATCCAATTCGCTTTCTTGAAATTCTAACGAGGTCTTCTTAAACATTCTGAATATTGAATTAAACTTCTTGAAGTCAACAGTATAGGACTATGTTGGCTATGAGGAAAATCTCCTAAAATTTTACGCTTTACAGGAAGCGGTTCCTTTACTGTGGAATAGTATACTAATATAACAACAACGATGAATGAACAAAACTCTGTTATCCTTGAGTATAGTTCGAAGCTCAAATTCTCTTCTCAATATATATATATATATATAATAATCAAAAAAATTTTTCACTAAGCTCTTGTCCTATGAAATACCTGATACATTCAAGTCAAAACTACAAATATCTTGAATTAAAAATAACCCAACAAACAATTTTTTCAGATTCGTTTCAGCCACAATCATGTTCTACTGATTACTTTACTACTTCAAAATTCTTTAATTGAATAACTTGAATGCATATGGCAATATTATCTGGAAAATTTATTGGTCACCTGTATCTTCTTTCATCATACCAAAATTTAGGACGGGCAAACACTTGTCCTTGGAAATACCTTATCATTATATTTAAATTCGAATAACACACGATTCTTCGGAATCTAATCTTCTCAAAATTCGAAATAATTTAACATTATTTTCGGTGTTCTTTATCGAAATCATTTTTTTAGTCAACCTTTTTTTCAAAATAATTCTCTCTGGGAAGGATTGTTGGATTACTAAAATTGAAATTATGTCCAGCAATTCTCCACAGAGAGAATAATTCAAAAGTTTGACTAAAGAAATGATTGCGATAAAGAACACCGAAAAAAATGTTAACTCAATTATTGTTCAGCATCTGAATCAGGGCCGGATTAAACTCGTACAGTATTGTCGCAAGACACTAGGCAGAGATCAGGATTGTAGCCTCTATTCCATCGAGAAGAATGAAGAGAAGGTACATCTTTTCCATCAAAAATTAAATAGAAATTATTATCTTTCTTCCAGTCAGCTAAAGGTATTCCACTTCTATCATTATTATTATAACCCCAAATTACGTGGTGAATTTAAAATCACCGCAATAAATTGAAGGATGAGGAAGATTCATTTCCAAATTTCTTGGCCAAATAGTATTATTATAAATATTAACGATAGAAATATCACAAAATTTGAAAGGGATTAAGAAAACCCTCAAATTCGCCTTTTTGGATTAACTCGATATTGTGAATCAAGGATTTTTCAACATAACAAGCTAAACCGTAAATTTTACTAAGGAGATAATCAATGAATACATAACCTTTTATGGTTCCTCTTTCAGATTTTTTTCAGTATCCGCATGTGTCTCTTGAAGAAGAATAATCTCAGCACTATAGTCCTTTGCTAATTTAGAAATATAATCACTCTTGTCCTTAGAAATACCCGCTATATTCAGATCCAATACACAAAATTTGTCGCCAATCTGCAAGGAGGATTCTTCGAATCGGGTTTTGCGTTCCAAGTGACGATTTTTCAGATCTTCTGATGTTTGAAGTCTGCTATGGAACCCATTCAAAGGGAAATCATCATCCATAGTTAGGGACGGTTGTGATATTGCACTTATTTCATATAAAAAGTAGCAGAGGAAAAATTATCGACTGACATATATTATGACAAGTGTCATAATAAATGTGAAGAGATAGTTTTTATGAAAGAGAACAACGACCATAAAATATGGATTCTAATGTGATTCCCGGAACAATTAATTATCGAAACCATTAGTGGAAATGATAGTAATGCACTTTATCGTCCGCGATCCACTGATGATCAACAATAGTCAAAGTGTATCAGCTGGAAATTGATAATCATTGCGTTGTTTTCTCCGTTATTTTCCAAAACGATCAAACAACATTAATGGTGAAGAATACCATTCCGCAAAATCGATAAAGTATATCGGCATGTACGCCAATAAATGTAGTGACATGGCTGTGTTCTGAGTTGCTGCTAAAAATTCAAACTATGAAATCACTCATTTCTAATTGAGACGCGAATAAACCAAGTGTGTCGGATTTTAACATAGAGTATCATAAGTTGGATCGGAGCTCGGAGAGGGCAATGAATTCGCGCGTAAATCGACTGAAAAATGACGATTTTGAAACGCATATTTGAGGTGTTATTCTTTCGAATCGTGAACCGTGAGTGGTCTCTAGAGATTCGGAATCTCCTGTAGATTCTTATTCGAGCGCTTGGAAGGCGCTAACAATCTTCCACCGCCCATATTGAGCGAAAAATTGATGCCGGATTTTCAAATTAGGAGCTCGCTACTTGGATATGAAAATTGGTACCCGGAGATTGGAAATTTCCTAAAGTTTAATAGTCTACCCTAGAAAGGGCGTTTGGGGGCTCGTAGCGCCCGCACGGATCGAAAGCATCATGGGTGATTTTGACGTTTCGCGGAGCTGGCGAAACTAAAGATTGCCGTTTTACTTAAGGGATTTTAGCCTAAAAATAGGGGGGCTCCGGAATTCTAATGGGTTCTAAGGAATCTCCCGGTTCTTGCTCTCGGAATATGTAGTGACTCCCGGACCTGGGGCGTTCCGGCTTCGGAGTTTTTTCCCTTATTCCGGGACACCTTTGGCGAAAAACGTCATTTTCGCGATTTTCTTTTGATAATTTCGGGCGCTGTAAGAGCGCCCGGGGGGGTTTTCGCGGTCGCTTCCCCTAGAAGAGGATACGCCTTTTCGATTTTTTTTTAAGATTGCCTCTCGAGCTGCCCTGCGGGCCGCTCGGAAAGCTTCGCTTTCCGGGTCCCTCACGGGAAAATTTTCTCTGGTTCACGATCTTATTACTATATTATATAGAAAATCTAGTTAATCGGTGAAATCCATGAAATATTTATGTAGTTAATTTTTCAGGGGAATAAAATAATTTTCCTTAATTTTTGAGGTTAATTTTATTTAAAATTTCAACAGATGTCAAGCCTTTGCGACGTAATGTTATGAATGAATTGCCTTGTGGCTCCCTCATGTGAGTATAAAACTAAATAGTCGGCAAGTCGGCATGTCCCAAAAAGTAAAATGACGTTTCCATTCAAAATTAGAGAAGTGCACACACCAGTATTTTAGACATCTTATTGACACCTATTAGAGATCGATGATTGAAACATTCATTCAGAGAACGAATTCGTCAAATCCAATTACGAATCGAAGTTAAGAAAATCTCAGGCTATGTTTTCGTAATTCGGATTTAGATAAATAAGGTATTTCAGAACACTAGAGATAAGTGGAATGAAGATATCTATTTATATAGGAACGATTCACTTTCTTTTGGTTGATTCTATGAGAAAGCAATTTGAGCTTCGAACATAACTGAAGATAAACTCTGAGTGGTTATTTTTAATTTGAGTTGAAAGTTTGTTGATTCATTCACATTCATTGTGGTGTTTGCTTCTTTTTGTATTACACTGATCCAGAGTCTGGAAAAAGACTTTAGAATAATCGCACAGAAGCTTTAAACCTCACACCCGGGCTTTTTTACAATTTTTCTACTGGGTGAATCACCTTTTTGCACTTTCGCAATAGTTTTCAGAATAACCCAATCCTCTATAATCATTCTGAATTATATCTTGCGTGTTCTAGAAATCTAGAGCCTAGATCTCACCACTGCTTTATACTCTATTTGAAATCACTACAAAATGAAAACTTCGTTTATTAGTTTTTGTACTAATCAGCTTACCTTATTGCAACCAAATACTTAAAGAAACTTATATATCTGAACTATACCTTATATTTTTCCAATGCATCAATGAGTCGTTCAGGATCCTTTGTGACATCTTTGGGTATAAATAAGCAGAGACAACCCCTTCATCAGTGGTCCCCAGATTTCTGAAATGCTGTCCACGAAGGTCAAGGCTGTTTTGAATACACAAACTTTTTTTCAGTATTGCTATAAGGAAAACCTTGAATTGCCAATTCAGGCGATTCAAGATTACATTGTGTGGTAGTTTCACGCCTAAAAGAAAGTGTACAATTAATATTTTGTTTTCGTAAAATTCTTTGAAATGCTGAATGTTTGTTGCTCGTAACGAATGATATATTTTTATAATTTAATAAATTGGTTAATAAGTTGCGGGCTTAGGTAGGAAACCAACAATTTATTTTTATTCATCCATATAATTCTTTTGGAGTTTCTCTATCTTTCCGTTACCACCGAAATAATATGACACTTCTTCATGAGGGCCATTTTTTCCACAGAGCATTTTTTTGAGATCAGCGAAGAACCAGGTATTGCTAGAGGTCAGAACAGGAGAAATCGGTGGCTGCGGTAGCAATTTGAAGTTCAATTCGATCATTCATTTTTATTTTTGACAAGGTGCATTGTTTTGGTGAGGAGCCCCTTTTTTAGCGCTTTTAATTTTCGCACAGAATGCCTATAGACTTGCCTAAATGTTTGTATTTCTCGAATTTTTCGTAAAAGCGGTATCAATCGTTCAGGTCGATTATATCCATCCATTCGTCCGTAAGCGCCATTTCGATGAGAGGAATGAGCACGGGAACTTAAATTTTCGGGGTATATTTGAGGAATCATCTTGAATGAGCTCGACATTCATCCAACTCGGCTCAGTATTTTCAGAGCAATGAGATTTTTTTCAAATTACATTTCTTGAATGGAACTTCTTTTGTAATGTAGTATTATCATAGGAACTCATTGATACCATTTTAATTCTTAACAAATCGAAATTTTCGGAGATATGATCTTTCAAAGTTTGATTGAATACTTGCTATGACATGTACCAAAAAGTTATCATGTACCTAGTACATTGTATCGGTTGTGTACCCTGGTTTCCAACCAAAAGTTTGAAATCTGATTTGAATTATTCCATTGATTAGGTGGCATTCAGTGAGTATTAGAAATCCGTACAAACATCTTCAGTGGTTTTTAATTGACTGAATTAAATTGAAAAGTTACCTGAACTCTGAACTAAGAAACAAATTCACATTACAGGGTGTCGCAAGTTCAAGCACCCATTAGACGTTTATGGGATACTGAGTCTTTTTAAAATCTGAACATTCAGATTATGATATTATTCATAATACTCTACAGAGCTAAAAATCCTCTCGAAACCTGGCATTTACGTTAGTCTGCGAGCACAATGGCTCCCGAACAGAATGATTTTGAGAACTGAATGGGGTAGGTTAGACGGTTTGAATATCTCGGCTCATTCAGTTATTCGGTGAAATCAACTCAGTAAATTTGATGTAAAAAAAAGTTTTTCCAATCAGTTTCTTCGAAATATATACTGGTCACTAGTCAGATTCATCATCTACATTCCTATTTATTTGGATATATATGGCGGAGACGAAAGTTTGAATAATTACTCCCAAGTAGCTTATTAAAAGCGCTATTCCAGAGTCCAGATAACATTTTTCAAGCAAAACTTGAGCTTGAACGGTATAAATCCATCAAATCAATACTTTTGAGAATGGGAGATTAAAAAGAGTTGAAAGTTTATTTTTCACGCTGGTCTACTAGTGAGAGTTGACATATTAGGGTGTCTATTGAGCAATGAATTTTCAGTGTGCAACCTTAATTTTCGAAAATCCGTAGCATACTATTCTACTATAAAGAACATTTTCATTTGTACCCGTACAAGATGGTAGTCATCTAAGTACTGATAATAAGTGATTTAGAGGTTAGAACATTCGCTAGAGAAAACATGCTTGTTATCCTGCTTCCAGACAATGGGTATCGTATTTATCCTGATAAGACACTTATACAACTAGAGTGGATTTGCAAATAAATAAATTAATGTCATAATGGACATATGTATTTTTCATTAGAGGCATTGTAGAATCCGAGGTTATTCATATGAACCAACATAATCATTGAGTAGATCAGTCATAGATAAAGAAATTCCAAATCATGATTCTGTAATGTTGACTTCGCCTGACATTAAACTTCTCGAATAACTTTTTAAATAGTGACTTCAGATGCATGAGAGATTGAAAAAACTTTCAATTTTTTCTCATTGTTAAATCTTACCTAGAAAACATTAGGTTTTTATTTATTTTTTGAAAAACAAACACCCTGTATAGTTTTCTAAAATATTAGAAATGTTTCCAAATCTTTTTATTTTGAGATTTTGAAAATGATTTCTGTTTCAAATAATATATATATATATAGATGATTTTCGTGGGTTAAATTTTCGTCGTAAAAAGTAGAAGACTCTTTTATCCTTTACTCGAGCTTTCAAAACAATTTGTTTCTTTTTTAAGAGTGCTGCAAATTATTAAAAATCAATTGGTGAACAGGTTACAGATCTTCAGTACTTACGATAGCGAGATTGATTATGAAATGATGTTCATTAAATCTTAATCTAATTAACATGAATTCAAGACCTTAAATTATGATAGCTCAAAAAATATAATAATGATTGACAATTTTTGGATGTCATTTAAAGACGTGAACATCGAAGTGGAATCTTGAGAGCTAGGCATATGTGATATACAATACAAGCTTTAATTTAGAATCAGATTACTTAGAATAAGAACATATGTTCGGTGTTAAAAGATTTTGTTATTCACTTATATCTAAGTTTGAAACGTTAGTCACATTTCTTCTTTTTTTCTATAGAAATCAAGTAAGAATACATTGTGCTCAAAGAGTTAATATCCTTCCTAGAGTTCATGGAGTTATCATATTGTGATATTCTCACCATTTCCATAAATGTTCTTTTTTGAAATTAGGTTCTGAATCTAATATTTTTATATTTTCATAATCAGGATGATGATCTTCAGAATTCACATGATTGGTAAGAGCACAGGGATTTTTAAGAGTTCTGATATTGCTTTTGTGTAGTGTTATCCTTTGTTGAAGTTTGGTGGAAGTCTGACCTATGTATATTTG
>JARTUT010002001.1:0-22915 GCA_030674115.1 Micraspis discolor
GCGAGCGAGCACTCGAAAAGAGTACGCGATCGAAGTCAGCATTTGCGGATCTATATTATTGTCAAATTTACCCTTTTCGCCCTTTCTTCCTGTGAAATGATTGACCAATTGCCAGACTGTTTTCGACTTATTATCAGAATTCATTATTTTGTCGCGGAAATACCTTTGCTTGGCCCTGCTAAGAATTCTCTCGTATTCAAGTTTTTCTTTTTTATACAGATCCAGATATTCGGGTCTGCATCTTGATACGGTGAAAATAATATCCAACCTTTTTTTTGCTGCTTGCATTCGTGAATCCTCCCTATATATGTGGGAGACATTAGTACATGATTTATAAACAGTTCTCATAACTAATGGAAATGATCGATCAAATAGTGCCTTATAACGAGTTAAAAAATTATCCCAGACTTTTTCTGAATTACTAGTATCTACGTTTAAAATATCATCCCAGTTTTCCCCAGACAGCTCTATCAAGAATCCATCAATAGTGGAATCGTTTATTAGACGGACCTGCTTCCGTGTGATATTTGATCGATCTCTCAGCGGAAAAGAAAATTTTTGAGCCGAATGATCCGATAAGTGGGAGAAAATTACTTTTTTCGGCAACCGTCCGGGAAGTACCCACTTTCCGGACGCTTTTTCTTTGAGAAAGAAGCCTTTACCGGCCTAGTCCGGTATGTACGTACTTCCCGGACTAGGCCGGGAAGAATCACGTCGTTTTGATCATAGTAAATATGAAAATCTTGGTAGGTATATTTTTGATAAATGAAGTTACCATAGCACTGAGAAAACGGCTGACAGTTCATATAAAATTAGTTGTCAAGAATTTGCATGTTTTCTGATCGCAATCCCAATCCGCATTAAAATATGGAAAGCAGCAGTGATAGTGACAATGAAAATGTGCCTTGGGAAATTTCCAATATAGCAGCCGCTGCTACAGCACAATTATTGCCTGAAAAATCAAAATCAAGGTATGAAAACGTGTATGATTCGTTCACGAAATGGATGGAAATGAAGCAATGCAAAATTATAACAGAGGATGTAATGTTGGCCTATTTGGCGCATAAATCAGAAACAGTCAAATCCTCCACTCTGTGGAGCATGTACTCTATGTTGAAAAGTACCATTTTAGTAAAGAAAAATGTGAACATAGCCATTTTCCCAAAAGTTCTCGCATTTCTTAAAAGGAAGAATGTTGGTTACAAAGCCAAAAAATCAGAAGTTTTCAGCAGTGAACAGATCAGCAAATTCATTAGAGAAGCGGATAATGATACATATCTAATGCTGAAGGTGATTTTAACAAAATATTACGATTGTAGGATATAAAAGTATCAACTTACTTTTCAGGTAGCAACAATTATTGGGTTAGCTGGCGCGTGCAGAAGAGAAGAACTGACAAAAATGTCGATTGATTTAATAAACGATAAGGAAGACATGTTGCTTGTGAAAATACCGGATTCCAAAACACATATTGAGAGAACTTTTGTTGTAATTGGGCAAGAAAACCTGCTGTTGTATAGACAATATTTATCTTTACGGCCATCTCATACTCCACACAACAGATTATTCGTGAATTACAAAAAGGAAAATGTTCGATTCAGCCTGTTGGTATCCACACTTTCGGGAGTCTCGGAATGAAAATCGCAGAGTTTTTACATTTACCCAATCCTAAAAATTACACAGGCCATAGCATTCGTCGAACTTCGGCGACGTTATTTGCTGACAATGGTGGAAACATCACAAATTTGAAGAGACACGGTGGCTGGAAGTCTACCAATGTGGCTGAAGGATATATAGATAATTCCTTGAAAACAAAATTAAAATTGCCAAGACCATTCAAAAATCACCAGAAGAAAATAATCGATGCGAAACGGAAACTTTGCCATCTTGTTGTGGCTTCAACAAAAAGGAATTTAAATATACCAGGCATTTCAAACAAATTGAATCCCTTCAATATCAGTAATTGCTCGAATTTTAATATAAATATTAATATAAATAAGAATTAGAATGTTTCTGTTAATATGTGATATTTTCTGTTCTGTTTAATTTAAATAAGAATTAAATATAAAAAGAAATGTGTCGTCTCATTGATTTGTTATTCTAGACGGTTGCCGAAAAAAATTGTACGCAACACGCTTGAAAATGGTTTTTTGGACTCATAGACTTCTAGGACTCGCTTGCGCTCGTCCTAGAATTTTGTCTATTCGTCCAAAAAAACCCTATTTTCCGGACTTGTTACGTAAATTACTATAGCATTACACTTTTCTAAATTAGTGATGATATTGTACACAAGTAGCGGAGTTTGCGGTTATACGTGTGGGTTCCCTAAGTATAAATCTTCCTTCATAACTTTCCACAAGCGATACAAATTTTTGTGTATTCGAATTCGATACAAATAAATTGATATTGAAGTCCCCTGTTATAATAAATTTCACATTTTCACCCATAAGAACCGCAAATATTTTATTCATTTTTTCTAAAAATACCTCAACATCTGCATGGGGCATCGTACCCGGGCGATATATACATACAACTACTACATTGCTGATATCCGTTTTTATTTCGACCGCCGAGCATTCGATAATACAGGGAATACTCAACCTTGCCAGATTTAAACGTTCCCTACAATTAAGACCATCCTTACAGTAAATTGCCGAACCACCGTGAAGTGAAGATTCCCTACAAAATTTAGAAATTAGATTATATCCATACATCCAATTTTATACATATCTATCTCTATTGAACTTTTCCAATGCTCTGTTAAGGCAACTATTGAAGCGTTATTATTGTAAACAAATAATTCTAACCCATTTAGGCTGTTGCCTATAGATTGGATATTTTGATGGATCAATAAACATTCAATTACACGATTTTTCGTCTTCTTGTTAGGTGAAGTAAAAAATTGTTAATCCTACAACCTTCTGGCCAAATATCCGGATTTTTTAACAGTTCAAATTCACCAGAAGGGACTCCAATTTTAAAAGAGGAATACTCATCTGGTCTTCTGGAGTCTAGTTGCTTGCACTTGACATCAGCAAAGCCATTCACTTTCAAATGTTGAGCCAAAATTACTTCATCCAGGGAGGGGTATAAGTTGCACACATGGATATACCCAAATTTTGGTGCTGCTTCTATTGATATTTTCGCACCTTTACCACTGTCCAGAATGCTTTTATCAGATATATGACTTATCAACCGCATTCAAGACACAAGATACCATCATGGCTAATTTAATAATAGTTAAACCTAATAACGAAAAAATAAGAACTAAGAATTGCATACAGAAGATACCATGCGAATGCGGAGAAACAAAACACTCGTTGAGTGTTAGATTAAAAGAACATCAGAAGCTCTCTCAACCATTGGAAACCGATAGAGCCAAGTTGGTCCAACATGTAGTGAAAGAAAATCACCTACTAAAATGGAAGGATACATCTATCATATCCAAAGAAGAAAAATCGTAGAGGCAGAATTTATGAACATCTTTCATTGTTCGAAGTAAGTTGAAGAAGATCTCAAATCACAGATAAGTAAAAATTTGATCTAGTTTTCGGAGTTCTGTTAATTCGACACTTATTAGTGTGAATTAAAAATTTTTTTTATTTCGTCAATCTTCTTGAAGGAAAATAATTTTTTGCCTTGAAAATGACAGAAGATGACTACCGAAAATTTGGAAGGAGGAACAATAAGAGAATATGGTTATTGCCAAAATAATAATTTTACACGGTCATGGAAATTACAAAAACAATAAATTTTTTTACATAGTCTCGTGGTAAGTCAATACAGGGTGTCTCAAGTTCGAGTGCGTATTAGACGTTTCTGGAGAACTAGACATATTTGAAATCAGAAAATTGGGATTATGATATTGTTCGAAGTTCTCTACAGAGCTAAAATATTTTCGAAGCCCAAAAACTTCCGGTTATACAGGGAGTGAAAATAAATTCGACAAAAAAATTTTTCTTCAAGTATTCCATTCCTGGTATGATCGAGTATTCAATAGTGAATACATTTCTGTTAAAACCATTGTATTAAATCGAATAGTTTTCAAAATATCCAAGAAAAATGGAAAAAAGTCTAATATGTTCAATCAGTAATATGTTCATTATTCTCATTTTGAATATCCGGAGTGTAAACCGTTTTTACAACATCGAAGAGGAAGGATGTGAAAAGGTCATGCATCTTTTGGATTTCAAAAATATCATCACAGGGTGTTTCAAATTTTGTGTTGAAAATTGTGATCTCAAATTGGCCATAACTTCTGTTTTTCAAATTAGAACCCTATTTTTGGCGCTCTTGTTCACCCGAACAGAGTGCCTATCATTTTGCCCGAATGTCTGTAATTTTGGAATATCGAGCCGAAAATGGTCTCAATCGATTGGGTTCGACTCCCTGTTGAAGAATTCGTGGCGAAAGTTGAGTCTGTCCGGCCGGCCGGCCGTATCCTCTCTAGCATCCAAAAGGAATCAGCTAGAGTTTTCATATTTTCAGAATAGCTTAATTGTCCAAATATCTCGGTCAAGTTCGTTATTGGGCCAAATCCCTCGGATGGTTCAGTAGTTATGAGCATCTGAAATTTTGTTTCCTCAATAACTACTAGAATATCCATCCGATCAAGTTGATACTTGAAATATCGTTGAGGGAGGTAGAAACAAAACGGCTCACAAAATTTCGCAGAAATCGTCACGCTAGAAAATTTTTAATAAATTCCCCAAAAAAAATTTCAATACTCACTATCTCATAAGATATTTTTCGGATTTCAATAAAAGTTCGTGAATATATTGAGGTGATCGATATCTTACTTACCCTCAAATTTCATTGTCGTAGCTCTTTCCCATCTAAAGATATGATCATTTTTTTCATTTACTCGAGAGAAAAGAGAAATGACATGAAGTCCCGGTGATTTCCCTGAACGATGGCCATCACAGATCGATATTCGATTGAAAAATCGTGGGCTCATTAATCAGTGTCAGTTGGCGTAATATTAATCAGAATTTTTCATAACGGGAAATCATAGAGATAGAATTCAACCAATTTATTTGGAAACTTTAATTTTCCGGGATAAACTGAGTTCTCAAATTTGTTCAAAACAATTATCTTCTGCTTCGACGAAATATCGTCATATGCGGAATATTCATCATCAAGATCTTATTCCAAAGCAATTAAAGCATTTAAAATGCCCAATTTGCCCAGAAGAAAAGAAAATTGCACTTGAGTCCCATAATGCTTTGGATATTCATTTAGAGCAAATTCATTCCATTAACATCATAACATCACAGTTGACTTTTAAAAACGAAGAAGAATTTGAGGCTTGGCGAGCAATGGAGAATAGAAGTGTCGATTACATAAAACGAAGATATCGGAAAAGCAGTGATGGATTAGTAATTTATTTTGAATGTATAATCGCAGGAATTATTTAGGTTTGTTTCTTTATGTTTTCCACCAGTTTGATATAATGAGTTCGTTTGAAATCATGGTGATATTAGGAAACCATTTAACTTCCAGGATATGTAAGTCAATGTAGCAAACGCAGCATGAAAACTGGAGGAAGTATCAGAATATCTGGGTTCTGCCTTTCTAGAATTAGTGTGAAGATAAGTAGTACAGGTAAGTTTTTTAGTTATTCATTTGTGTTCAACTAGAAATATGATCCAATATTTCATTTGTATGTTTTAGCTGTGAATGTAACATTCTTAGAAACACATGTAGGTCATGAGGATGAACTACACTCTAAACGTTTGAGTAAGGATGATCAGAAATTGATTGCTGATGAATTGGAAGTTGGAATTACAAAAGAGAGCATTTTACAGGATCCTAAAAATGTTATAGAAGAAAAACTGCAAAAAATTAATGTACTCGCAAGGGCAGATCTTTCTTATATTATGCGAAAATTCAATATTAAAGAAACGAAAACATGATGATGACATGCTACGGCTTTAAAAAGTTAAATTAGATTAATCTAATAAAATTTCTAACTTTTCCATAGATTCTGACAGTAAATTTCAAGTAAGTCTTTGTGATAAGTCAGACATGTGTTTTTCATAGTAGTTGATTGAAGATAGAGTTAAACCAAAGCATTATGAAACTTAAATCGTTGCATGAGAGTGATATTTGACGTATAATGAAATTGATTGATGAAGCACATGATTTGACACATGGTACTGGTGCAACTAGAAGAAAAAGAAAATGGAGAAACAATTATATTTCCCAAAACATAGTAGTTGAATTTAATATTTATAGTTTATTCATTAAATTTGATTCAAAGGTGTTGAGGTAGCAGTTCTGTAAGCTTATTCAGTGAAGCCTGTGACAAGCCTGAACAAGAAAATTCTAATAAGATGCATGGGAAGATCAGTTCAAAAAAAGGGAAATTGATCTCATATGTGGGTTTTGCCGCTGCTTGATAGATGAAGGTGCTAGGATTTTGATGAAGCATGTTTAACTTAAAATTATCATTCACCATTTGACTAAGCAAAAATTGAATTTTCTCTCCAATCTAAGAATTATACTCCATTTTTATTTGAACAGAATGTAAATATCAATAAAAGCCATGAAATATATCAGCACCTTCGAAATAATGCATTTATTTTCCAACAAACCTGATCCTGTAGAGAACACAATGAGTGTAATATATTGATACTGACTATTTAGTGTTGCTTCAAGTGCCTTATGGTCAATAAGATATTTCGATAAATTTAAAACAGAAAATAGTGTATGTGGTCATACTATTTGGTACGTTCACATATGCACCATTTATCCTTGTTTGTAACTCACAACATATCATTTTATTTGAAATGCTGCAATGAGTAATGAAAGTTTGAGTGTTTTGTTCAAATATGTTGAATGATTGTTTGGGCTATTACCATCATCTATTGTGGATGTAATATTTTCCGACGTTTCGATAGACATCTTCTATCTTTATCAAGGAGAAAAGTAAGAAACTTTTTGAAAATTATCAATTGACAGAAGTCATGAAAGAAAAATGAACGATGTTATATACTCATCTGTGATATGATGATCTTTTTAAGTTGGATCGAACTATCGGCGTCCAAACTTCTGGCAGATCTATAGATGGAGCACTTATGGAATCAGGTGTTATTTTCATAAATGCTGCTTCTTTGATTTTTCTTCTTGCAAGTTTTTCTTCTTTGGATATTATTGATGCTTCATCCCATTTTATACGATGATTCTCATCTACAGCATGTTGGACCAACCTGGATTTATCGCTGTCTAGTACTCGTAGAACCTTCTGATGTTCTTTTATTCGTACATTCAGAGGGCGTTTAGTTTCTCCGATGTAAGATCTTCCGCACTCGCAAGGTAATTCATATATGCAGTTCTTTGTCCTTTGTGTCTCATTATTAGGCTTAACTTTTGTAAGTTTAGCTCTGATAGTGTCTTGAGTTTTGAATGCAGTCGTTATGTTGTATCTATTTCCAATTCTTCTCATTTTCTCCGACAAACCTTTTACATAAGGAATTACGGTTTTAGTGGTCTGATTTATATCTGTTGGTTTAGGTTGACTAATTATGTTACAATTATCGATTATGTTACACTTTATTGGTCAACTCTATTTTCCCGAAAAAATTATGTTACAATCTGATAATTATGTTACACCTGGCAACGCTGGTTTTCGGAATCTCTCCTGCATGGCGCTATAGCGTATTGCGGCAAAATCGGGAACCTCAATCATATTTTTGATTAATCTTTCCTCACGTCGACGTAGGACGTGAAGCTAAACTTTATGGAACACAGTGCATCTACGTGATTGGTCGGCATCGGGGTAAAATTAATGTATGCTGTATGTGATCTCATCTGAGATGACTATATACATATATTCCCAGATATTCAACATTTTTTTTAAGGTTTAATTATCAAATCTCGCCGAACTTTAAGAGAGTATTCCGGCAAGGATGTTGAGAGGCTGCTAAACTGTAAGTATATCGTTTCATCGAAATTGATAGGAAACAATCTGTTGTCGAATCAATCCTTGAGTTTTCCTAGGACCTCCTCAATGTTTTGCTTCAGACAGTCATCGGCCCTATAGAATATCACAGTGTGGTCTGCTAAACTAATGATTTTTCCAATTGTTTTCTGTATGAACAGGTCATTTAGATGAATAAGGAACAAAACTGGCCCCCGCACTGTGCCTTGGGGTATCCCAATTTATATTAATTTCCGCACTGACCTGGTTCCCAATCCTCACCTGTTGGTTCATGTTTTACAAGTACCCTTCCAGCAGATTGTTCGCAGTACCTCTCACACCCATATCCTCCAGAACATTCAAAAGAATCATGTGGTCGACCGTATTGAAGGAGTACTTAGATCTGATGTTTCTATATGGTTTCTGTTAGGTCTTGAATTGTATTTGTCGTAGATTTGTTGTATCTAAATCTATACTATACAGGGTGAGTCTTTGACCACTGCGTTAATTTTAACCATAGCTTCTTGAGATCAAAAGAAACACTTTTTCCATTACGATTTTTCTATATTCAGCTGCGTTGAAAAGTTATAAGCATTTTAAGTTTTCACATTGGGCAAATACCTCTCTGTAGTCCAGTTTAGTTTCAATGAAAAATACTTTCCACAGCATCCACTATTGAATCTGAATTGTTTAAAAACATTATTTTCCCTCACTCATGTTTCATCCGATAAGGTCCATACCCAGAAGGAAGATACAAAATACTAATTTTCTGGTAAAAAAATTCAACACCATAAACATAGATTTTGTTGTTCTACTATATTTTCTTTCTACTTCAGATTATAAACCATGTCTTTCTAGTGAGAAATTCCAAGAAAACCTCAGAATTATTGGGTGTTATCATCATACATTTGTAATATTCTTCTTAAAATTTCCAAATCAAGAAAACCATCATTTTTATGAAAACTTCCAAGGCAAGAGGTTGTCACTATGCTTTTTTCACTCAAAGCCAAAAAAATCATCTATGATTTTACAAACACTGATATTTCTGAAGTTTCTTCTCCTTGACAGAGACCAGTGAACAGGTCTATGTGGTCTCTTGATATACTGTTAAAAATATGAAAATCTTTTTCGAAATCTTCAACAACAATGAATGATGTCACTACGAATAATCACTTTAAAGTGATGTTACTTTGCTTGATGATTATTTTCTGTACTGAATCCCAATAACAATTTACCTGGATAGATTACAAGTATTTTCAGATTTAGGTGTGCAATTATACTTTCTTGAAGAAATACCTAAATTTGATTTTGAAAAATCAACTAGGTGTTCTTTAATAAAAAATTTTTTGTTAAATCATTAATATCAATCTATTCTGTTTAGACTATAATTACTGATTACTGATTTTTATAATCAGAGTATCTGTTTTAATTACGTAAACAAGAACATTAATAATGAATAATGGTTATTCATGGATTATGTCAAATTTTAATATCTTACCATGGAATATTAATTTATTACCGAACCCCAGGAGCGAAAAAATCAATATTTGCAATGTTTTTTTAAAAAAAAGATAGTATCTGTAACTATTATTGATCTTTAGTTATAATTTTCCTCAAAATAATTAGAGTGAATTATTATCACATTAAAATATAATAGCGTCTCTGTGGTGGGTAGTTCCAAATAAAAAAGTGTTCTGTGGTTCCTTGTTGTTTTGATTCTGTTTGAAACTGTCATCGGTTATTTGTAGCTCTCAGAAAAATGTGTGAAATATTGGAAGGATAATATCGATAGTTTTAAATTATTCAATCCTGTATGAAATGATTATGGTCAGAAAATGCATTCTATTCTAATCTTTCTTGTTTATGAGCTTATAGCTTCCAGTTTCAATATTGATTGAATATTAATTAACCATGCATCATAAGAAACATTTAGAAAAATTAAAACTAAGTCAAATTCTATTATCTCCTAAGTTTGTGAACAAGGTTGAATCGGTGTATGAAATAAAGATAATAAAGGTATAAAACAAATCTAGGAGACTGGGTTCGAAGTTTTTAAAACTCATATGAGCTCAATTTACAGCATTCCTATGTTAGAATAGATATAATTTGATGAACACTAAAAGTCTGAAGCTATAAAAACCAGCTCTTCATAAAGACAAGCCTTCAATTTAACAGGTCCTGACAGAAAATACTTTACCTATTTCAACGGTCAAAATATACCGAAGAGTGATGGAAATCTTTTTCTCGTATTTATTATGGACTATTATTCTGGATTAAATATTAAATAAGGTGCTAGACATCATTAACAATGAATACATCAAATGGCAATTAGGATTTTGTGGTGAATGTAAGACAAAAATTGTTCAGTGGTTAATTTCATCTATAGCAAGGGTTCCCAAACTGTGGTACGCGTACCACTGGTGGTACGCATGGGAACGTTGCTGGTGGTACGCGAGTGAAGTTCGAAAATTGGTATACTCTACTAGTAGCGTGAGGGTGAGCGAGCAGCGGATGGAGGGGTGACAGTTGGAGTGGGATAGATTGTGAGGGCGTGGAGGGGAGTAGTGCCGTTCAAGGCCGCGCGCTTTGTTATTGTGTTGTGCCAGATGCCAGTCAGCCAGTCCCAGTCGCCTGTCTGTCATCTCAGCGAGCACTATCTACTACGTAGCTCCGTAGAAAACCTAACCTGCAGTTTGACGTGTTGTTGTTTATATAGAGTTTGTGTCTATCAGTCAGTGAGAATAACATTGTTGGTAAGTGTTAGCTGTCGAATTGAAATGGATAAGTTTTGGTAAGATCTACGTGTAGTAGTTCTAAAAAGCAAAGAACTTTGTCACTGAACAAGAAAAAGCCTATTGCAGCAGGAACAGATGCTGAGCAACCAAGCTGTTCCTCTACTTCTACGCCTTTGTTACGAACTTGTGAAAACAAAAAGAAATCAGGTAAACGTAAATATAATGAGAAGTATTTATCGTTTGGTTTTACTTATACTGGAAATTTCAGTGAACCTGTTCCACAATGTGTCATTTGTTTAGAAACTTTGTCAAATCATTCGATGAAACCATCACTTTTATTGCGTCATTTTAATACAAAGCATATCAATCTCATAAACAAGCCATTAGAGTTTTTTAAACGAAAGGAGTCTGAGTTAAAAGTGAATAAAGGAGCAATCACTTCATTTACGGGGTTAAACACTAGGGCTGTTGAAGCTTCATACAAGGTTAGTCTGAGAATAGCACAAGAACTAAAACCTCATACTATTGAGAGACTCTAATTTTGCCAGCAGCTAAAGACCTTGTTTCCACAATTATAGGCGATAAAGAGGAAAACAGCTCGATGTGGTTTCCTTGTCTGATAATACTGTTTCAAGAAGAATATCTAATATGGCTTTAAATGTAAAAGACATTTTACTCAAGAAAGTGAACAGTAGTAAATACTATGCGATACAATTTACGAAACAACAGATGTCGCAAATTTGGCTCAACTGTTATGTTATGTTCGCTATAGTATATAGAAAAATACTCAGTTGGTGAAGATATGATATTTTGTGAAACTCTTTCAGCTCATACTACTGAGAGAAGATATATTTTATAAAGTAAATGAATTTGTGCTCAGGAATGGAATGGATTGGAAGAAATGTGTTGGTATATGCACGGATGGTTCGAGAGCCATGACAGGAGCTCATAGTGAATTGGTAACTAAAATAAAAAAAGAAGCTCCGGAGGCACAACATATCCACTTCAGCCTTCACAGAGAAGCGCTTGTAACAAAACGCTGTCCAGCACAACTAAAAACTGGTTTGACCGAGGCTGTAAAGACAGTGAATTTTATTAAGAGCAGAGCCTTGAATTCACGCCTTTTTCACAACTTATGTGAAGAAATGGACAGTATTCATAAACAACTACTGCTCCACACAGAAGTTAGGTGACTTTCAAGAGGAAAGATGCTGACTCGCGTTTTTGAGTTACGTCACGAGATATTGATTTTTCAACAGATTCTGATTTTGAGCTACGAAGTCGTTTTACTGATGAACTATGGCTGTGTCGACTGGCTTACTTAGCTGACATTTTTTCAAAACTCAATGATGTGAACATGAGTTTTCAAGGTACTTCTAATACCCCGTTTCGAGTGTGTGACAAAATTAATGCCTTGAAACAAAAAATCACCTTTGCAGATGATGAAGCCAAGAAAAGCAAGGTTTCGTTTTTTCCTTCTCTTTTGTTGAAGAAAATGAGCTTTCACTTAGTAGGACAGTTCTTAGTGATATCAGTGACCATTGTAACATTTTGAAGGAAAACTTGAGCATTTACTTCCCAGAAAACTATAAAGAACATTTGTGGATGAAAACCCGTTTAGTGACATTAAGAAAATGACAATCCCAGAGAATCTCTCATTAGCAGAAAAAGATCAACTGTTTGATAAAGCTACCCTGATTGACTTTTGGATTCAACGACGCCAAGACTACGGTGAAATCGCCAACCGAGCAGTCAAGTTTTTACTCCCATTTTCAACATCCTACTTATGTGAAGCTGCGTTTTCTTCTCTTTGTTACCTTAAAAACAAATACAGAAATAGGCTGGCTTGTGTTGAAAATGACTTGCGCTTGAAGCTAAGCCCAATAAAACCAGACATTGCAACTTTAAGCAAATCGCTACAAGCTCATCCTTCTCATTAACTTGTGTGTACTTATGTTTGAATTTGTTGTATTGTTTTCCAAATACAGTTTTGTTCTACACCTTGAAGTTTATTTATATTCTTTCATCCTAATTTTTATTTCAAAATAAGTATTGGTTATAACTATGAAAAGTTTAATTTTAACTAATTTATTTACAACTAACTGCAAAGAACTAAATAAACATTGTTTTAAAGTAAAGTACTTAAAAGGCTAAATGTTATTTTTTAATTGTTATTTACAAACTTTACTATGTTGGCAATGGAATGATGATTAATCATTTTTATACTGGTGGTACATGAAAGGAGGACTTCATATTAGGTGGTACGCCATCAAAAAAGTTTGGGAACCGCTGATCTATAGTGTTTAGTGGTGGAACCATAGACTGGAGAGATTTCCCCAACCTTTTGTAGAAATATTTAATAAAGACATAAAATATGCCAACATTGAACAAATCTGATTATTGAATCATTTCAGCACAGAGTTTGATTTGGGAAAATCAGAAAATTTGGACAAAATTTTATCGATTTAATTCCTTTCAACTTTAAATATCTCAAGAATGGTGCAATTTAGGAGAAAAGATGAGGAATGATTTTATATGCAAAAAAGACTAACGATTCCAGGAAGTACGAGATACGGACCTTTAGTTCAAGTGACATTTGTTTTTCATGCGATTTAACCAATCTGTAGAGTAGTAGTGAGAAACCCACAAGAAGTGGAATGAATCTATTGATGCCAAAAATGCACGAGTGTTATCAAAAACCTTCTACAAGAGATCATTTCAATTGATATTGTTGTTTGAATATTACAGGTGAAAATGCAATTTTCTTATGAAATTTCAAAACCCTATATCTTTTGAACGGGGACAAATTTGGAAAAATGTTATAGGAAGAAAATGTTTCTTTTAACGTCAAGAATCTATGGTTAAAATTAACGCAGTGGTCAAAGACTCACCCTGTATAGTGGGTTTCATGATGATCCTTGATCAAAGGATCCATAGAATACATCAACGGACATGCCAGATTGACCAAAGGAATGCCGAATTTACGGAATTTCAGGCATAGAATCGCTCAATCAACGTTTATGAAACCCAACAATAAAATGACAATTTCGAGAACTCATTGATGTAATGAAATGTCCTACTCTATGTAACTAGATGCAACTGTTGATTGGGTTAAGATGTTTCGAGTAATGGTGTATGTGTTAGGCGCGAAGACCGAAAACGCTCAGTGGCCGGAAAAAACGGCCACATCGCGTTCTAGACCAGGGTAGAAGCCTTTAAAAATAATGAAAATTGAAAAAAAATTATAATAGAATGAAACCCATTAGAAAAGGAGGGAAATATGATAAAAATGAAAGGAAAAATAATTTACGGGCGATCTGAGGTTGGGAAGGGGATGGGGGTGAGTTTTTAAGGGTAAAAAACGGTTTTTCTCGATTTCCGGCAAAACTAAAAGTCCTATCGAAAAAAGTCAAATGGAAAAGTTGTAGATAATAAAAAGATCTAAAACTTTTGTATTTACACTTTTTTCACATAACCTCAAAATTTATGTGAGAAATTCAAAAAACCAAGTTTTTGGTTTTTTATTTTTATCTTTTACAAAAAAATTTTTTTTTCGGCAACCGTCCGGGAAGTACCCACTTTCCGGACGCTTTTTCTTTGAGAAAGAAGCCTTTCCCGGCCTAGTCCGGGAAGTACGTACTTCCCGGACTAGGCCGGGAAGAATCACGTCGTTTTGATCATAGTAAATATGAAAATCTTGGTAGGTATATTTTTGATAAATGAAGTTACCATAGCACTGAGAAAACGGCTGACAGTTCATATAAAATTAGTTGTCAAGAATTTGCATGTTTTCTGATCGCAATCCCAATCCGCATTAAAATATGGAAAGCAGCAGTGATAGTGACAATGAAAATGTGCCTTGGGAAATTTCCAATATAGCAGCCGCTGCTACAGCACAATTATTGCCTGAAAAATCAAAATCAAGGTATGAAAACGTGTATGATTCGTTCACGAAATGGATGGAGATGAAGCAATGCAAAATTATAACAGAGGATGTAATGTTGGCCTATTTGGCGCATAAATCAGAAACAGTCAAATCCTCCACTCTGTGGAGCATGTACTCTATGTTGAAAAGTACCATTTTAGTAAAGAAAATGTGAACATAGCCATTTTCCCAAAAGTTCTCGCATTTCTTAAAAGGAAGAATGTTGGTTACAAAGCCAAAAAATCAGAAGTTTTCAGCAGTGAACAGATCAGCAAATTCATTAGAGAAGCGGATAATGATACATATCTAATGCTGAAGGTGATTTTAACAAAATATTACGATTGTAGGATATAAAAGTATCAACTTACTTTTCAGGTAGCAACAATTATTGGGTTAGCCGGCGCGTGCAGAAGAGAAGAACTGACAAAAATGTCGATTGATTTAATAAACGATAAGGAAGACATGTTGCTTGTGAAAATACCGGATTCCAAAACACATATTGAGAGAACTTTTGTTGTAATTGGGCAAGAAAACCTGCTGTTGTATAGACAATATTTATCTTTACGGCCATCTCATACTCCACACAACAGATTATTCGTGAATTACAAAAAAGGAAAATGTTCGATTCAGCCTGTTGGTATCCACACTTTCGGGAGTCTCGGAATGAAAATCGCAGAGTTTTTACATTTACCCAATCCTAAAAATTACACAGGCCATAGCATTCGTCGAACTTCGGCGACGTTATTTGCTGACAATGGTGGAAACATCACAAATTTGAAGAGACACGGTGGCTGGAAGTCTACCAATGTGGCTGAAGGATATATAGATAATTCCCTTGAAAACAAAATTAAAATTGCCAAGACCATTCAAAAATCACCAGAAGAAAATAATCGATGCGAAACGGAAACTTTGCCATCTTGTTGTGGCTTCAACAAAAGGAATTTAAATATACCAGGCATTTCAAACAAATTGAATCCCTTCAATATCAGTAATTGCTCGAATTTTAATATAAATATTAATATAAATAAGAATTAGAATGTTTCTGTTAATATGTGATATTTTCTGTTCTGTTTAATTTAAATAAGAATTAAAATATATAAAAAGAAATGTGTCGTCTCATTGATTTGTTATTCTAGACGGTTGCCGAAAAATATTGTACGCAACACGCCTGAAAATGGTTTTTGGACTCATAGACTTCTAGACTCGCTTGCGCTCGTCCTAGAATTTTGTCTATTCGTCCAAAAAAACCCTATTTTCCGGACTTGTTACGTAAATTACTATTTTAACGAAATTTTGTGCAAACTTACCTTTTTATGTCCCAAATACGCTGTAATTTATTTGATTAAAAATATTTATTTTTTCACCTTATTTTGAATTAATATTGAAAAAACACCCTAATTTTCAATCGAAAATTCACCCGTCAAAATATCAGCTTTTTCAAAAAGTTGGTATGTTCTTTGAAATCTCTACTTTCCGATGGCGAAAAAAATATATGTTACTATGGTAAATCTTCTCAGAAAACGCAAAAATTAAAAAACTTGAATTCGATAATTTTTTTAATTATTATAAATAATTTTGAGCTATTTATTAAAATGTAGACTTTAATTACTCTGAAAACGTTAGATTACATGTGACGTTGATAACAAAAAAATTGCAAATAAAAATATACTACTATAATTAAGAAACAAATAAGTTAATTAAATTAATATCTAATAAGACATCTACAATATTTGGAGAGAGTTGTCTAATTTTCTTTAAATTATATGCGTAGATGCTTATTTATAACAATTTTAGATAAATTATATATATACCCTGAGTAGATATACCTGAGTGACCTATGAAAAATTGTAGCCCATCAAAAGGTATTTCGTGGAGAAGTGGGGAAGGGGCTAGGCGGGTCTGGGTCTTACTACATACATACCTACTATTATATACTATATATTTCGTAGCAGCTGTTACAACCGCTAGCCTAACCAGTATTCGAAATACAGTAAAGTATACAACATCGTTTATAAAAATACACGTGCACGCTGAGTTTCTTGAAGATAATTGTGACAAGTTTACTTAAAAAAACAATAAAACTTTTCTGCATGGGAAGGTAAATACTATAATAATACGCAAAATCTGCTCATCTTTATCTCCAAGATATGCGTAAGCTTAAAGACACAATAAATAATGATTATGAATTTACGCGATTCACCGAAGGATTCTTTACAGTTAGACGTACTGACAAGTTTTGGTCAGGAGTTTGGTAGGATATGACGATCGAGCAAGTTTTGATGAGATCTATGAAAACTCAGGGTGGACTTACACATGGTCGTGGTTTGTCTGAAAGTGTTTTAAGAAAATTCGTATTAACAATGATCATACTTGTCGAAGTTTGCAATGCTATGGAAAATTTTTGTAATGTTTCTTTTGCAACAACAGAGCAACACATTGATTCTAGGGAATATCGAATAAAAAGAGATGTAGCTGATTTACAAATATTACAAAAATTTTTTAACAGGTATGATCCTTTTCCAGAGACTGATAACATTATGTCAATATTTTCTGGAATTATTGGCAGTAGTTCTGTTAATTGCCATGAAGCGTATGAAGAAGGAAAAAAATCTTTGCAAGCTATTGTTGGAATGAACTTTGGCAGTGTAAAATTTAAAAGGAAAAACAAAGTCTTGTCTCTAAAAACAGTTCAATCTTCCGTTAAAGTGAACGGAGATATTATAGCTATCGATCCATTATTGTTGTTTCAAAGAATATCGTTAACCATTGACAGTAAAAAAGATATGGAAACTTATTTACAATATGAGCTTGCACCTTTTCCATTGTCTGTTTTTACAGAAAATGGCCTCAGGAAAAATGTAAAATCTCAACTTTACGATTTATTTGTAAGTGCGAAAGTACCAACGCTTTCTGACGGTGTAGTGCATGTCGTTGACGGTGGATTTTTACTGCACAAAGTAATTTGGCAAAAAAATGATACGGTAGAAGAGATAATGAATAAAGATTTGCGCTATGTTGAAAAACATTACGCAGTAAGCAGCTATATTGTCTTTGATGGGTATCCCGAAATTAAAAAATCAGTTAGTGTCACAACAGTGCCAGCAGCTACATCAACTAAAAAAGGAGAACGTAGTCGTAGAAAAACCTCAGACAATATTCCAGAGTTCGATTATCAAAATCATACAAAAATACCTTTTTCGCAAGAAAATTTTTTATCTAACGATAAAAATAAGGATAAAATGATAAAAACTTTGATGAAAAGATTACAGTCACGAGTATTTTCCTGTAACCAAGTAGAAGAAGATGCTGATGCTGACATAATTGAAACTGCGATAAAAGCTGCAATAAGTACAAATAAAACTGTAATTGTTGTGGGCCAAGATATTGATCTTTTGGTCCTTTAAAATCAGTTAAATTCATATAATCATGACATTTATTTTCTCAAACCAGGTTCTGGAAATTTTTCACGTCTAATAGTTTCAAACATGAATCCTTAAGAAACATTGTTGCATTTCTGCATTGTTTTTCTGGTTGCGATACAACATCTGGATTTGCTGGAAAAGGAAAAAAAAGTATCGTCAATTCATTATTAGACGCTAAAAATTTTTCTAACTTGGCCAATGTTTTTTATAAGAAAGATGCAAGTAACGAAGAAATAAAAAAAATGGGTTACAACTAATCAAATCTATTTATAAATGTAAAAATGAAAAAATTACACTGAATCAATTAAGGTTTAAAAAATATCAATTGGCAAAAATTAAATCATCTTTCGTTTTGGCAAACCTCCCACCCACAGAAGGAGCAGCAGAACAACATTGTTACAGGGCATATTATCAGCTTCAAACTTGGTTGGGTAACGAACTAACAGCAACAGATTGGGGCTGGAAGCAATTTCAATGTGGAATTATGCCCAAATTTACACAAAAAGAATTAATTCCGGAAATATTGCTCAAAACAATTTGCTGCAGCTGTGAAACTGGATGTAACAGTTTAAAATGTGGTTGCCGAAAACATGGTTCAAAATGCACAAATTTGTGTTCAAACAGTCATGGTTCTGAGAATTGCTTCAATATTGAAAAAGAAACCTATGAGGAAGTTAATGATTCAGAAGATATTGTGGATGCAGAACCAACGCAGTCTGGAAATAATGTTGGAGAGGAAGAAGGTGATAATCATGAAGATTTCGAAGATCTACTAGAATCGGAGATGTTTGACGAATCTAACGATGAAGAAATGCCATCAAAAAGACAAAAACTTATGGATAAGTGATTAGAATTGAAGATAAGGTATTTATGAATGATGAGATTAATGTGTTTGAAAATATTGTAATGAATAACATAATGAGAATAAAGCATCTACAATAGTACGATTTATATTTATATTTATCTATAATGAGATTTTCTATGACATAAATGTAATTAGAATTAAATAAATCAACTTTTTAATTGAAAGAAATTGCAGCAATCACATTTTTAGGATGAAATTATTTATAATAATTAAAAAAATTTTCGAATTCAAGTTTTTTTAATTTTGCGTTTTCTGAGAAGATTTACTATAGTAACATATATATTTTTTCGCCATCGAAAAGTAGAGATTTCAACGAACAGAAACCATACCAACTTTTTGAAAAAAGCTGATATTTTGACGGGTGAATTTTCGATTGAAAATTAGGGTGTTTTTTCAATATTAATTCAAAATAAGGTGAAAAAATAAATATTTTTAATCAAATAAATTACAGCGTATTTGGGACATAAAAGGTAAGTTTTCACAAAATTTCGTTAAAAAAAAAAAATTTTTGTAAAAGATAAAAATAAAAAACCAAAAACTTGGTTTTTTGAATTTTTCACATAAATTTTGAGGTTATGTGAAAAAAGTGTAAATACAAAAGTTTTAGATCTTTTTATTATCTACAACTTTTCCATTTGACTTTTTTCGATAGGACTTTTAGTTTTGCCGGAAATCGAGAAAAACCGTTTTTTACCCTTAAAAACTCACCCCCATCCCCTTCCCAACCTCAGATCGCCCGTAAATTATTTTTCCTTTCATTTTTATCATATTTCCCTCCTTTTCTAATGGGTTTCATCTTATCATGATTTTTTTGGTTTTTAAAATTATCGACCCTGGACTATTCTGGCTGTCTTCGAACGCACAGAACGCGTTTTGGTTGTTTTTAAACGCTCGCAACGCGTTCTGGTAACTGTTAAACATCCGGAACGCGTTTGTCTAACGGCAATTGGTTCAAATGTAAGACCCTGTAGTTTTTAAATTTTAGAATAATAAAAATAAGTTGTTTCCGAACATGTTTGGTACTTATGGTCTAGCATTTCTTTATGAGCACTGAGCACATACAAAACTATTGTATATTTGTCGACCCTGTACCTATTGGAATCAACATGTGATACATTTTGGAATCAGCTCAGCTAGAGTAATCCGGAAATGGAGACAAAATAGTTCAATTTAAAAAAAAATTTAGAAAGCACTGACGTGAGGTCAGTTGGCTTAGGCGCTCTTGTATAATAATCAATGTTGATAAAACTTCTTGAGTTCAAACTCCGTACGGAATTGAACCTGTACTCTCCTATTTGGAAAATAATTCTGACGTTTCTCACCGTTACTCAACCGAACGTAGTTACTTTCATGGAGATATAGAGATCCTTCAATGTCGCTGACAATTATTTAAATTTGAACAGTGTCATTTGAAAAAAAATTTTTTTTGTTACTCCGAACCTATTCGGCCGATTTGACCGAATAACGAACTTAGCTGAGATATTTATACCTCAAACCTATTCTGAAGGTTACAACTCTCTAACTTCATCCGTTCGAGAGTTATCGTGTTCACTGGAACGGACGGACGGACAGAATCGATTTTGACCACGGATTATTCATCAGTAGGTCCAAACAAAACGATTGATACCACTTTTGCCCAAAAATTTGAAAGTCACAGACATTTGGGCAAATTGATAAGCACTCTGTTCAGGTGAACAAGAGCGCCAAAAATGACAGTGATGCCATTACTCGAAAATAATTCACGCTGTATATTAGATTATTATTTTAAAATAAGGTAAATTAAAATAAAAATCGATGTGTTCCAGGATTATTTCTTAAAATGATCTGATTAGCTAAAAATGAATTTGTTCCATACTTTACGGATACAATTTAAATGTACTATGTAATTCGAAATTTCATTCAAACAGTTATTGTAAAATAAGTAACGTACCTATGTAAAGTACACAAAAGTTCGGAAAAACCCGTCGTTTGTATTTAATTGTAGTTTTCAATAATTGAATTGTTTCTAATAAAGTAATTAAAAGAGTTATAAATTCAAGTTTGTTTTGTTCTCCACAATAAGTTGGATTTGTAGAAAATAAATTGAAATTCATTTGTTCAATAAAGAACTTTTCGCTTTTTAATTCATGCATTTATATATTATATGTTCGACAATATAAATTTATTAGTGTAACTTTCTTCCTAGAACTGAAAAACAATTATAAGAAATTTAATATTGTTGAAATTATTCGGCAAGAAAAACCGAACCCATCTTTGGTATCCAATTGTAGTTGTCAATAATTAAATTGTATTTCAATTTTCAACTTTGTTTTATGAGGGACAATATAAATTTTATCCTACGAAGGTAGAAAGCGGTAAATAATACAAGTCGAACATTAAGAACGCGTTGTGAGCGTTGAACAATTGACAAAACGCGTTCCGGCTGTTTAACAATTACCAGAACGCGTTGCGAGCGTTTAAAAACAGCCAAAACGCGTTCTGTGCGTTCGAAGGCAGCCAGAACGCGATGTGGCCGTTTCTTCCGGCCACTGAGCGTTTTCGGTCTTCGGGCCTAACATATGCACTGATTCGATTTTGGTTTACAGGTATTGTGACAAGAGGACGCTTTCCTTTGCTTTTCGTCAAAGGTCGCCATACAGTTTTCACGTCAAATTGAATTGGTGGTGAAATACAGCAATATAGTGAATTTTTTAATTCAGATCCTCAAGAAAAATTTTTTAAAGTCGGCGAAAATTGGATGAAATGTCTTGCAAGTTTCGAAATGAATTCTTTAATGCAAAATGTCAAAATTTTCTTGACGACCTAGAAATGAATGAATTAAATTACAGATCTATCAAATATTAATGAATAATTTGCATGGTTGCGCACTCTCGTATACGTCATTGAAAACAATACCAGTGTTCAGATTTGGAATGACGCTTTTATTCAAATTATGCGAAGTGCATACGTCAGTATTTTAGACATCAAAGATAGATCAAAGATAGTTTTTCAAGAGTTGTTCAGATTACAATACCTCCATTGACAGATATCATGGATCAATCACTTTTTCTGAAAATCCGATCAACCCGCATCCAGTCTACGAAAACGGCCCGTATTCATAAACATTCATAAATTCTGCTGGCAGTTCATGATTGTTTTGACCAATAATATATTTGCTTACGGATGAATATGGCACTTCTTGAAATGATGCCAAAGATTTGGCTCGTAGCTCTGCAACATCCTCTCGAATTGCAAGCACAAAGAGACAATTCCTTGGGGATGACCACATACTCTATGTAAACGGTGCCAAAATCTCAGGTAAAATGCACGAAAGGAGAAGTAGAGCTGTACTGGATCCTCGTATAGGTAACAGAAAGGAGCAGCTACAAAAAATGTGATTATTTCAAATTTCCTAGTGATTAATTAATTTAAAATTAAATGATTTCGTTCAACAAAATAGGCACGTGGAAAAGAAATGATGAGAAATACAGGAGCTTATGAGCGTCTTTCATTAAGTCTTTTCCTGGACTCTGACACAGTGCGATACAAAAACAACGGTGACGAATATTGTAAAAGAATCAAAAAACATATCAATATAATACACTTACAAGCACCAAACATAAAGAGAATACAGATATTTGAAAGATCAAACTATTTCGTAAATGGCTGTAAAGCAGTATTTATTCATTTTATTTGCCTACCGTACATGGTGAAACCGTGAAATGGGATGACTCCACTGGGTGGAAAAATCAACGTGTTTTCGGCGCTATTCTGTCTTCCTTTAATAACGACTTGCATGAATCCAGGCTGAGTTGGCAGATCCTTCAGTATCTCGGCATCCCGAGAGAAGCATAGCATCACCTGAGGATAGTTTTGTTTATGATACTAATGATATAACCATGAGTAGGACTGATTTAATCGGCTGATTCCGTCAACTCGATTGATGTGCACTTTGGGATTAAAAGCGATATTCATAAATGCTGCCTGCCCTCGATTTTTCTTCTTATAGGTTTCTCATCTTAGGAAACAATAGATTTATTGTTCCATTTTAACTGAGGATTCTCAACA
>JARTUT010000697.1:0-22847 GCA_030674115.1 Micraspis discolor
TTTCAGCTAAAAAAGCACGGCAAAATTCCATCTGAAATGTATTTGAGGGACAATTGCGCTTCTTCGGCCCCGGAGATCGCTGAATCTTTCGCCTCCTTTTTCATGGGAAATTTCGTGGTACCTTCTTCGGGTTCGGATAGCTCGCGGAGTCCGGGATTTGTTGATAATTGTTACGGCGCAAACAACTTAAATGCCATACTACATATTACCGTTGACGAAATAATCGACGCAATGAGGTCGGCGAATGTGTGCAAAGGTCCAGGGCCAGATGGAATCCCCCCCATTGTCTTGAGAGAATGCGCCGATTCCTGGCGCAGCCGCTGTTCCACAGTATAGGGACCAAGCAGTAGTCGCACTCCGTGGATTTTTACACCAAGTCTGACTCGCGCATTCCTCCCCTGCGCATAACCTAAAATGTTCATTGTTTTCATCTAAGATGTCTGGAATAATGTCATTATTATTATTTTAGACATCTCAAATAATTCCTTTGTATAATTAATTCGTTCAATATATGGAAGAATATAATTTTTTCTAAGATCTATTTAAAATTCAAAGAAGTAGTTGAAGAAAAAGATGCAACCTAACTTATAAATTCATTGGAATTTCTTTGAGTCAAAATCTACCATAAACCAGCAAAGCTCATTTATTCAATAATTTATTTTCATTCAAGTAAGTATTCTGTTTCAATTATGTGTTATTTTCAAATTAATTCCAAAATGATTAACAATTGTAGCGTATACAACTGCAAAAACAATGAATCTCAATAATCCGAAACTTTCTTATAATATATGGTGAAGAATTTGAAGAGGAGAAAGATTTCAATGAAGGCGAAAGAAACTGTAGAAATTGAGGATGAAAGTTTCATTCGATTCTGCAGGAATAATTTCAGCTTGAACATGGCTGGATTTCATGATAGCCCAATTGCAACTCAAAAGAACAAATCCCCATGGCTACAGGTACTCCATCGCTTATAAACAATTTGCACCTACTATCTATTTTTTGGGACCTAAAGTTTAAGAAGTTCAAGAAAACTTTTTCCTTACCTCACAAGGCTACTCTATGCAGAATAACTACCAAATGGAACTTTTCCGTTGGTTTGAATGAATATGTATTTTGAGCAATTTCGGTGGAAAGTAAAACTATGACAGAAAGAGCAGAGGATTGCATATTATGTGTTGATGAGATGTCTATCAAAACTCATTTTTTATGATATATCTCTTGACCAAATAATTGGATTTCACCAATGCAATGGTGACAGATCTTTCGAACCTGCTAATTGTGCATTAGCTTTAATGTATTTCAGTTTGTCAGTATTCGTTTTATTTATAGATTAGGTACAAATTTTCTGATGGAATTGATCTTAATGCAAATTTACCACATAGCGTAAACATTCATTCTATATATTTCTATCATATCACTTACAAAGTCTTTGTATACTTGTTATTTTGAATGTATTGATGTATACATAATTGTTGACTGAAATGCATGCAGAATTAAACTATTGATGGAATATGTTTTAACTTGGAGTTAGGAAATCACAGATAACACAGTATTCAAGAACAATTCTTTATTTCAGTTATTACAACCAAACGTCTTAGATGAATATGTTCGAGAGACTTAATCAGCTCAACTACTTAGAAACCATGGCGCCGCCACACCCTTAAAAGCAGGGATGCGCATTAGAGGGTGACGTGGTCTCATAGGTCAGCTCATGTATTGTTGGTTGTCTAGTTTAGGCGAAGGATATTTCCAACACTCCCTCCCTTTGCCATAACTGGACATGCCATCTCTTTCGCTATCAGTTTACTGCGAAAAAAATACTTTAAATATCAAAATATTAATACACATTTCAATTTAATATTTTATCAGTGATATATTTATGAGCTTCCAAAGACAAAGGTTTAGTCATAATGTCTGCAACATTTTCTTTACTTGCAATCCATTGAACTATAACCTTCTTCTCTTCGACACATTGTTTGATAAAATCACCATGTGTCTCAGCCATATGTCTTCTAGCTCCGGTCTTTTCCCTCTGGAATAGACTTTCATTTATATCAATCAAGCTGTCGTCGAACATTTTCAGTTTGTGACTACCATCCTTCTTTGTGCAATCACCTGCGGACTTATTGTCGCACCAGACTGTTATGGGAAATAGAGTTTTTCCCATCACAAATCTGAGAGCTTTGTCCAGAGATATAAGTTCTTGGCATACATCACTCATGGCTAAATATTCAGCTTGACAAGTAGATAGTGTAACATAAGATTGTTTGTGACTTCTCCATGATATTATATCACCAAACAATTTTATCACGTATCCACTAGTAGAAGTTGAATCACCATGATCTCTGAAGCTTGCATCGGTAAATGCTTCCAGATTATCTTTTTCAGTAGTATACTTCAACCCTGAATTAATAGTTCCTCTTAGGTATCTGAAAATTCTTTTCACATTTTTCCAATCAGCTTCAGTGGGTTCTAATTGTTTTCTGGCCAAATAGTTCACGGCAAATGCTATATCTGGTCGTGTTCCATTTGCCAAATACATCAAGCTCCCTATTGCTTCTCTATATGGGACTTTGACAGTTTGTTGATTATTTAATATTTCTGTGTTTTTCTTATTTTTATTTTCAACTTGTCTTGTCACCATAGGAGTTCCTTGTGGGTTACATTCTCTCATATTGAATTTTTCCAGAATGTTCCACGTATAAGTTGATTGGTTCAATATTGTGCACCTCTCAACTTTATTCCTCATGATGCCAATTCCAAGAAAACTTCTAGGTTCTCCAAGATCCTTCATCTCAAAGGCTTTGCCTAAGTGAATTTTGATCTCTTGAAGTTTTCCTTGATCATTGCTAGCTACTAGAATGTCATCTACATATATTACTAGTATAGCCATTGTGCCGTTCTTTCTCCAGGTGTATAAGCATGGTTCATGTAGGTCATTTTCTAAGCCAAGCTTTCTTATTTCTTCTGTGAACCTTTGATTCCATCTCTTCGGACTAATTTTCAAGCCATATAATGCCTTCTCTAATTTGCATACTTTGGACTTTTTAATTTCAGGATCTAACTTTAAGCCATCCGGAATTTCCATATAAATTTCCTCATCTAGTTTTCCATTAAGAAAAGCTGTCTTAACATCTAATTGGCATGAATATAAGTCGAACTTGTTGATAATTGCAAACACAGCTCTTATGACTGGAAGTCTAGATACTGGAGCATATGTTTCTTTCAAGTCATAGCTGTTTCTATCCTTGAAACCTCTAATAACAAGTCGTGCCTTATACCGGGTTAGACCTTCAACTTCAGGTTTTCTTTTAAATACCCACTTCGAATCTATTATGTTTGGTCTTTTTCCTTCAAATGAAATATTTTGTCTATCTACTAATTTCCACACTTTATTCAGCAACATTGAGTTAATTTCTTCTTGAACTGCCTTTTGCCAAAAAGAACTCTCTTTTGAGTTCATAGCTTCTTCATATGTGATTGGTTCCCTGTTTATTGTGGCCAAGAAGCATTTACTCAATTCATCTTCATTATCAGCTGAGATGTTATCTAAAACATATTTGTATTTAGTGTAACTTGTATCTTCGATATATCGAAGTTTTATATCATTTTCGAACTTCTTATTTCTACTTCTAGTGTGAGGCATTTCCATATTTTTATTTTGTTTAGGAACTTCTAAATGTTTAGATTCTTTTCTTGGTCTTCCTCTCTTCTTAATTTCAATAACTTGGTCTTTTTTATTTTCGTCTAAATTTCCTCCAAGGTTTTTCAGCCAATCCCAATCTGCTTTTTCTTGCACAAAAGTGCTAGAATGGTCCTTTCGGCAAACATCTTTGTAGACAAGTTTTTCATTGAACCTTACGTTTCTCGACTCAAAATATTTCTTTGAGCTGGGATGCCACATAAGATATCCTGTTGGGGTATACCCCACAAGGATTGTCTTTAGTGCACGTTCTCCAAACTTCAGATTGGGTTTGGGGATTTTTATATAAGCTATGCATCCAAACCTTCTGATTTGATCGAAATGACATCTGGCATTTGATGCAAATCTTGTTAAAGGTGTTTCAAAATCAATTGATTTATGAGGTGTTCTGTTGTACGCATGTACTGCAGCATCAACAGCTAACTCCCACATAGTCTTAGGTAGACCAGAATCGAACATATATGCTCTCACTTTTCTCTGTATTGTTGAATTAAACCTTTCAGCTACTCCATTGTGTTCAGGTGTGTAAGGTGGTGTGAAATCAGTTTCTATATTTTCATTTTTCAATACTTCTAGGAATTTTTTACCAGTAAATTCAGTTCCCTGATCAGATCTGATATAGCAGACCTTTTCATTTCGACCTAACAGATTTCGAGTGGATATAAGGAATTTTTCTAGAGCTCCTCCTGATTCATCTTTAGTTCTCAAACAGTATGCTCTAGCCATTCTCGAGTAATCATCAATGTAAACATTAATGAATCTCTTCTGTCCTGGGTGAGATGTTGGGTTGATTGGACCCATGATGTCTGTGTGTATGACTTGAAGTGCTCTTTCAGCTCGTTTTCGAGTTTCTCTGAAAGGCAACTTTTGCATCTTTGACATGATACAGACTTCGCAATCTGAAATGGAATCGTCAAAAACGACTTTTTCCAACTTCTTATGAAGCTTTTGCAGCTTCTTCAAATAGTTCACAGAAGCATGACCTAATCTTACATGCCATAACATTGCTTCATTAATCCTGTCGGATTGATGAATATTGCATTCTGAAGGATGGTCAATCAAAAGTTCTTCTAAGTTTTCTACTGATTCTAGATTGTCTACATTTACTATATTTCTTTTCATCAAACTACAATCCCAATTTTTAATTTCTTCCCCAGGTTCTTCTTTTTCGGTCAATTTTTCAATTGACGATTTTAGAACCTTTCCATGGAAGCCAGATTTGAGAATTTCTTCTCCATCTAAGATAGAAGTTAGAACTTCTTCATCAAGAGCAGAGATATTTTCAGTTGTGTTTTTGCATGAAGTAGACATTATATCGGTTTCAACAGACTTTGCAGCAAGAGTAGAAGTGAGATTTCCTCCCTCCCTCCCAATCGCAGAAAGGGTATCCCCTTCATTTGGTTCTACCTGCTTTTCTCGTATCTCTTTAACTTTAAAGAGATTCTGCGATTGTTCGGAAATTTCATTCTTGTTGAACATTTTTGCTCTGCAACAATAATGCTCATATTCTACTTCATTATTTGGATGCAATTGTTTTTGCTTTTTGACTTTGAAATTGATGATCCAATTTGGTTTTTCATAACTTCCTTCCAGAATTATATTCTGAGAATTTGATTCATAAACCTTCAAAGTCTTATCGTCCAAATAAATTTTAAGTCCAGAATCTGCTAACTTACGTAAAGAAAACAAATTCTCAGACACATCTTTAGAAGCAAATACATTTAACAACTTCAAACTCTTTCTCTTGATTGGATCTGTATATAATATAAGATCACCTTTGCCATCTATTTCAATGTCAGCAAAATGATTTTTATTTGCACTCTTAATTGTTTTGTTATCTAACTTTACAAAGTTACTTAATAACAACTGATCATTTACTATATGATCAGTGGCACCTGAATCGGCAACAAAACTAATAAAATCATTTGCAAGACACTCACCTGAGGTTTTCTGAGTATCTATGGTTTTACCAACTTTTGCCTTGTTCCACTCCTTTTTGATGAATCTGCAGACTCTGTTATCACTCATTCTCTTTTTAGAAGCGTCTTTGGTTTTGAATTTTTTATTTTTTATCCCTGTTGGTCTTTGGCTTTTTGTAGCATGAATGCAGTTTTCAACTTTATGGCCAGTGATAGCCTTACAGTGGAAACAGTACCACATATTTTTGCGTCGATAAAAGCATTCATGCGACTTATGCCCTTCTTTATTGCACCTAAAACATTTAGCTCTAGGTGTTAGACCAACTCTCTGGATCTTGGGCTCCACCTCCTTATCCTCAAATTTTTTCTCAGCCTCCAGCTGAGAAATAAATGATTTTATTTCCTCTAAAGTCATTTCTTTGGAGGTGGTTTGTCTTTTTATCAGATCAGCATTTCTTAATTCAGGAATAACAAAAGATACTGCCTGATAAAAAGCTGACCTCTTCTCTTGAGTGGTCAATTCAATGACATCCTCACATGTTTCGTATTCTCTCACAATGGAGTCGAATCTCTCGCAAAAATCATTTACGGACTCCTTCTTCTCCATTCTGATAGAATAGAGTCGTGATCTCACCGAAGTATGAGTGACATTACTCTCACACTTCCTCGAGTTCCTCAAAATTTTGAGGATCTCTACAGGTTCTCTTACGGAGAGAATTTTCTTATGATAATTCTCATCCAACCTGTTGATGATGATGTCACGAACCCAATTTTTCCTCCTCGGTGTGCTTTCTTGAGTAGGAGAAGCACTGCTGTTGGGTTCAATGACATCTAGGATGTCATTACTCATCAATTCCGACTTCAGATAATCCATCCAGATGTCGAAATTGGTCTCCTTCGTCAGTTTGTAGTCCCTTCTTATGTTAATTTTGGTAGTTAGCAATTCCTGCTGCACTACCTTCTTCAAGGTTTCTACAACTGGTGGAGAGCTCGAGTTTTCTTCGATGCCCAATTCCAGAGATCTCACTCTTTTACTCTCTGTGGTTTGAGTAACAGAGTCAGGATTTTCTTTCCGCTTCAGCTGAGAAGAGCTAACAGATCCACGATTCTTTTCAATAAGGATCTTAAGGCGGGTTCTCTCAGCCTCCAGGTTGTCCTTAGAAATTTGTGCCAACGTCTGGACCATCGTTTTGGCACCATCTAGGACTTCTTTTATGCCTTTTGTAGCATCTTGCAGTTCTTTTACAACTGCTTCCTGCCTAGTTGCCAAGTCACATGCTAACTGGACATTTTCTAATACTCTTATGTTACGGTAAGAGTTTGCTGTAAAATATAATCTATTTTATACCTGGAATTTCATCTCATCAAAATTTACTTTTAACAAGGCCTTCTTCTAAATCACATCTAATTACTTCTTCAACGTGAATTCATCTCATGTATTTCATCAATTCACTATTTTAAAATTTCATCATCTAACTTCTAATATTCTACAGCATTCCTTCTATGTTTGATGGCTTGAGGAAGGACCACTCAATTCAATCATTTCCTATTAGTAATGGAAACGTCTTACCTTGAGACATCGATTGAAATGAGTTTCTTTCGAAACTATTTTGCGATTCCTTCCAGATTGGTGGCCTCGATTCATTGGAATCTTCAGAGGAGTAGTCATAATTCACCAATCCTGCCATCTATTTCGGGTTTTTGAAACAAAAATATTTATATCATGTTTTTAACAAAATTCATGCAATATACGCAATTTGTTAACTTTCTATATCATCAAATACCAGGTATAAGATATAAAAAATTTGTTTCGTGCTTCTGAGTTGCCTCGGACGAACGTCGATCTTTGGCAACTCGAAACTGAACTTCGAGTCAATAAGAAGCACCACCTCGCAGATGCGTACCTTTGTTCAACTTATGGTATCACGCACGGCAATGATTACCTTTTGAAATAGGTTTGGCCAATAACGCATGTGCGGGATGCAGACCTATTTTCTACGATGTCCCTAGCTTACAGAAAAACAATGTCGCACGGCAAACATTATGTTTCCGAAGCCCCGAAATTTTTTCTCTTTCACTGAACTTATGAATTCATTTAAGTTAGTGTAAAAGAAGAGTTTCAAATTTAAAACTTGAAACACATGGATAAACTTAATTGTTTTCCATGGTCATTTTCTTTCTAAATATGCCTCTTAGATGAAAGAAAAAATTTCTGACAATATAACTTACGAAATTATTTGTCAAATCAAATATGAATCGACCACATTCAAATTCATATTTGTAAACTTCAAGGGTGGAATACATTTCTTCGAAACTATTTCTTAAATTAAATATGAATCGACCACATTCAAATTCATATTTGTAAACTTCTAGGGTGAAATACATTTCTTCGAAACTATTTCTTAAATTAAATATGAATCGACCACATTCAAATTCATATTTATTAACTTCAAGGGTGAAATACATTTCTTCGAAACTATTTCTTAAATTAAATATGAATCGACCACATTCAAATTCATATTTGTAAACTTCTAGGGTGAAATACATTTCTTCGAAACTATTTCTTAAATTAAATATGAATCGACCACATTCAAATTCATATTTGTAAACTTCTAGGGTGAAATACATTTCTTCGAAACTATTCCTTAAATTAAATATGAATCGACCACATTCAAATTCATATTTGTAAACTTCTAGGGTGGAATACATTTCTTCGAAACTATTTCTTAAATTAAATATGAATCGACCACATTCAAATTCATATTTATTAACTTCAAGGGTGGAATACATTTCTTCGAAACTATTTCTTAAATTAAATATGAATCGACCACATTCAAATTCATATTTGTAAACTTCTAGGGTGAAATACATTTCTTCGAAACTATTCCTTAAATTAAATATGAATCGAACTATCGAATTTTATGTTCTTTCATTCAAGAAGAATGAACATCTCAAGTGAACATAATTCATAAAATTATTTCTTAGTTGAAATAATTTATTGAACTTCAAAATATCACACATTCTCAATTAAAATAATTGAAAATCTCAAGTGATGCTGAGCCATCTTAAATACTGTGTATATTTCCGTCTAGTCATCTAGACCCAATATTTCTGCAAGAAATGTAGAAGAATTATCAATATCAATAATTGAATAATTCAGCTACGCATTGCATTCAGAGTATCATCTAAAGTCGAAGTGCAAGCTTACCTCTAATATTTGTCACTTCGTTTTTTTTTTTCCTTCTGCTCACAAGTCAAAAACAAACACTCACAAATTCGCCTTTTTCAAATTATTATTTTTATTTTGCGCTGTGGAAACGTGCTGTTTTCATAACCTGATGGAATATGTTTTAACTTGGAGTTAGGAAATCACAGATAACACAGTATTCAAGAACAATTCTTTATTTCAGTTATTACAACCAAACGTCTTAGATGAATATGTTCGAGAGACTTAATCAGCTGAACTGGGTTTACCAATGCCAAGACCTTTGATGAATCGTTCATTGGAAATGCCGTTTGTGATAGTTGCAGACGATGCATTTCCACTTACTGAACATATTATGAAACCATATGAACAGAAAAATTTATCAATTGAGAAACGCATATATAATTATCGTTTGTCACGTACAAGAGGTATAATTGAAAATATGTTTGGAATTGCATCTGCAAGGTTTCGTGTGTTGAGAAGAACAGCGGAATTGCCACCAGAAGTAGTGTCATCCATCGTTTGTGCTATATGCACATTACATAATTTTGCTAAGTCGAAATAGCCAAAAGACATATGCTCCACCTGGGACATTTGATTCAAATGATGCACTAGGATCATGGAGAGATGAGGAACATACAATGTTGCAACCACTGGAAAATACACCAGGACGACCTACACAACAGGCAATAGGAATTCAGTCTGAGTTTATGGAGTACTTCAACAATGAAGGAGCCGTTGAATGGCAAATGCATCATATTTAAGCAACAATTCTTTTCCAATAAATTAATTAACTTATCCACGTTTTCCTTTGTCCACATTTTTGAGGTTTTATTTACAGGTGATAGGTCAAGTCAACGCGGCATTTGACAACCACCATAAAAAATTACATAGAAAACAGCGTCGTGTGTACAACAAAAATGGTACATCATTTTTCTACATCATACAAAATTCTTGTCATAGTTTTTCATCATATTTTTGAAAACGTGTGTGGACAGTCCATCATATAATATGATAAAAATATCATATCATATAAATATATCATATTATATGTCATATTTTTCTATGATCGTGTGTCGGTACCTTAAGTACTTAGAAACCATGGCGCCGCCACACCCTTAAAAGCAGGGATGCGCATTAGAGGGTGACGTGGTCTCATAGGTCAGCTCATGTATTGTTGGTTGTCTAGTTTAGGCGAAGGATATTTCCAACAATTTTATTCCGTTGTATATTACTATATTATATTCATTATAGAAATATGAAAAATATAATTTTATATCAGAAAACCTGTTTTTTTATTGTATTTATGAGAAGATAATTCAATATTACCTGATAACTGTATTACAAGTTTAGATTAGACTGAACGAATCTTGAGAAAAATTTATTAAGGCAAAAAATATAAACAACTGGGAGAAATCCTCTAACAAGTAACAAATTATATGCTCTGATGTTGATTTAATCTGGAAAATTTACTACATTTAACTAATCGCATTAAACAGGATTCTTAAGTTCAAAAGAAATTTGAAGCAAGAACATTTATATGAGGCCTATTACAGAAATCAATGTTTTTTGCAACATTTCGTGTTGAGGGGGTTTGTCGATAGTTAAGAATTCCATAATCAAATTCCTCTTTTCATAAATTGTATATAGTAAAAAATAGTATCAGTTCAAACCAAATCATCAGAGAATTCATTGAAAAAATTTGTTCGAAACAATTCAATATAAAAATAGTTTTTTTCATGGACTCGAAGATAATCGTTTCAGTGAAATTATAAGTATTGAGGATTTGATATTAAACACATTCGATGTTTTCAACCACCAACTACTTATTTTTCCATATAATATCTACTCTTCAACTCAATCTTCGTTTAGAAAAATTTTAATGAGTCATTTCATTTACAATCCTAAGGTACCTATGATTTTTAACACATTTCAAAAAGTTTCAGAGGCACCGGTTCTGCTGTTTCTGAGTACACTATTAGGTAAATTTAATCACTAATTACTGTTTCTTTCAAAGTGATATTAAAACCACAATAAAACAATATATCCTTTATTAAATGCGTTCTGTTAGTGAGGAAATGTGATTACATTTACAGTTACATTATGAGCGGAGTCATAATTTTTATATGAATATAGAATAAACAAAACTCTAAATATCACAGTGAAAACTTATTACCAGCTTAAATAAAAATATTTAAGTTTTCAGATAACGCAAATAACCTTTTCTAATCAATTTTTACATTCTCGGTCGATTAGAGGTTATGCGCAGGGAGGAATGCGCGAGTTCCCTTTGGTGTAAGCGATTTCAGTTCAAAATCGACGAAGTGCGACTACTGCTTGGTCCCTATACTGTGGCTGTTCATCATTTCTAATAAGTCGTTGACCTCTTGTGTCTTTCCGAGTCGGTGGAAGTTGTCGGCTATAGTTCCGGTTTTCAAGGGTGGTCAGAAACATCGTATTGAGAACTATCGCCCTATCAGCATATTGTCATCCTTTGCTAAACTTTTCGAGTCCATTATTTATAAATCCATGTTTCACCAAGTTAAAAATTTGATCATCGACCAGCAACATGGTTTTATGCCAGGTAAAAGTGTTGAAACGAATCTCGTTTGTTTTCTGGATAATGTTCAAGATAATCTTGACTCGCGCATTCAGGTCGATTCGGTATGCACTGATTTTAGCACAGTATAGGGACCAAGCAGTAGTCGCACTCCGTCGATTTTGAACTGAAATCGCTTACACCAAAGGGAACTCGCGCATTCCTCCCTGCGCATAACCTAAACGACCGCGAATGTAAAAATTGATTAGAAAAGGTTATTTGCGTTATCTGAAAATTTAAATATTTTGATTTAAGAACAGTGATATTTAGAGTTTATGGACCATTGTTTAGTCTATATTCATATAAAAATTATGACTCGCTTATAATGTAACCGTAAATGTAATCACATTTCCTCACTAACATAACGCATTCAATAAAAAATATATTGTTTTATTGTGGTTTTAATATCACTTTGAAAGAAACAGAAATTAGTGATTAAATTTACTCAATAGTGTACTCAGAAACAGCAGAACCGGTGCCTCTGAAACCTTAGCATTGTAAATGAAATGACTCATTAAAATTTTTCTAAACGAGGATTCACATAAAAAGTAGGTATTATATGGAAAAATAAGTAGTTGGTGGTTGAAAGCATCGAATGTGTTTAATATCAAATCCTCATTACTTATAATTTCACCGAAACATTTATCTTCGAGTCCATGAAAATAACTTTATTTTTATATTGAATTGTTTCGAAAAGATTTTTCTATGAATTCTCTGATGATTTGGTTTGAACTGATACTATTTTTTACTATATACAATTTATGAAAAGAGGAATTTGATTATTGAATTTAACTATCCGCAAACCCCTCAACAAGAAATGTTGTAAAAACATTGATTTCTGTAATAGGCCCCATATAAATGTTCTTGCTTCAAATTTCTTTCGAACTTAAGAATCCTGTTTAATGCGATTAGTTAAATGTAGTAAATTTTCCAGATTAAATCAACATCAGAGCATATAATTTGTTACTTGTTAGTGGATTCCTCCCAGTTTGTTTATATTTTTTGCCTTAATAAATATTTCTCAAGATTCGTTCAGTCTAATCTAAACTTGTAGTACAGTTATCAGGTAATATTGAATTATCTTCTCATAAATACAATAAAAAAACTGGTTTTCTGATATAAAATTATATTTTTTCATATTTCTATAATGAATATAATATAGTAATATACAACGGAATAAAATACTATACAGTATCATAAAAATATAGTTTAATTCTGATATGAAATCCTTTGCTCTTTCTGTCATAGTTTTTACTTTCACCGAAATTGCTCGAAATACATATTCATTCAAACCAACGGAAAAGTTCGATTTGGTAGTTATTCTGCATAGAGTAGTCTTGTGAGGTAAGGAAAAGATTTTCTTAAACTTTAGGTCCCAAAAATAGATAGTGCAAATTGTTTATAAGCGATGGAGTACCTGTAGCCATAAGGATTTGTTCATTTGAGTTGCAATTGGGCTATCATGAAATCAGCCATGTTCGAGCTGAAATTATTCCTGCAGAATCGAATGAAACTTTCATCCTCAATTTCTACAGTTTCTTTCTCCTTCATTGAAATCTTTCTCCTCTTCAAATTCTTCACTATATTCTGCAACCTTTTTTCTTGGAGTGTAGGCAGACAAACTTGGTGATGTTTGAGTCACACAGTTTTTCTCACTATGAGTAAAGATAATCTTTCATTAGACTCAGAGTTCAACGAATAAATAAAAAGATAATGTTCACTTCTTACCAGGTATAGTACAGATACTTGAATCTTGAATCCATAAAAGTTTCAGTATTTTTAACCCCAGCATCCACATTCTGATCAGAATGTGTTACACGTTTCATTTATTCAATAAATACCCTTTTCACCTGTTTTTTCTTGGAATATATCTGGAAATGCATCCTTTTTCAATTTTCCACTTCTCATTTGACTTGAAAAGTGCTCACTACAAATCCTTTTCTATGAGCTACTTCTGGCAGTTCTAGGATCCATTCTGACCTACCTATCTCAAAAGCCCAAACGGTTTGTCTGCGAAGAATTAATACAAAATTTGGACTGATAGCATAATGAAGGTCAATATCGATACTATTCGTAAGTGGTTTGATTATTGAGACCATTGTTTTTGTAGTTGTATACGCTACAACTGTTAACCATTTTGGAATTAATTTGAAAATAACATATTCGAAACAGAATACTTACTTGAATGAAAATAAATTATTGAATAAATGAGATTTGCTGGTTTATGGTAGATTTTGACTCAATGAAATTCCACTGAATTTATAAGTTAGGTTGCATCTTTTTCTCAGCTTCTTCTTTGAATTTTAAATAGATCTTAGAAAAATTATTCCAGACATCTTAGAATTATTGATGAAAACAATGAAAATTTTTACATTCGCGGTCGATTAGGTTATGCGCAGGAGGAATGCGCGAGTCAGACTTGGTGTAAGAAAATCCACGGAGTGCGACTACTGCTTGGTCCCTATACTGTGATTTTAGCAAAGCCTTTGATAAGATATCTCACTCTTTGTTATTTCGTCGCCTTGCGGAGGTCGGTAGTTGTGGTAGTCTCCTGAGATCGGTCCCAATATGTTTCTATTAATAGCTGTAGGTCGAGAACATTAAGGAACACCTCGGGTACACCTCAGGGCACTCATTTGGGCCCTCTGCTATTCCTAATTTATATTAACAACATCGGGACATGTTTTCGAAAACATGGAGTGATTGCCTGAAGCTACAGGGGTATTGTGAAGAGAATTCTCTATTCCTCAACTTTGAGAAGTATTGTAGAATATCTTTTACTAGAAACACTAATATTCTGGATTTTGATTACTCCATAAATGGTAGACCTATCAAGGCGGTCGACAATGTTTCAGATTTGGGCATTGTTTTGGATACAAGGTTTTTTTTTTTTTTGACCTGCATATAGAGAAAATTGTAAATAATGCCAATAAAATGCTGGGTTTCATTATCCGTAATAGTGTCCAATTCAAGGAAAATAAAACACTGCTGACTCTGTATTATTCTTTTTGTCCACTGTATGGAACCCAAGGTATAAATGCTACGTACAGCGCTTGGAGAGTGTTCAGAATAGGTTCTTGAGATATCTAGCTTACAAGAGTAAATTAATCATTGTTTATCACGATTACACGATTATTCGACGCAGATTCAACATGATGAGCTCGAAATTTGAATGGAATCAGGCCACTACAGTTACGCTTGAACAAAGAAAACCAAATATGCAAAAGCTCTGTTCACGTGCACGTCATTGGAGCGATATCCAATTATTTTATTTTAGCTTTGTAATCACCGAAACTGAATCGATGGGTTCAAAAAAATATTCGTTCGGTTTTTTTCGAAGGAAAAAGCAATGGCTGCGATTCAATTCTAAAGAAGAATCCTCCGATATGATGTTAAAATTTGGGTTTGTCCTAATTTGCACCTCTATATATAATATAGAATATAATTTCAATAAAGAACTCAAAATTATTTATCAAATTGGTGAAAATAACGGATATCAAAAAGAATTCATAGATGGCGTGCGTAGTTCAATAAGAAGAAAGAATATTATTAATAAAGTATATCCCCACTATTCGATACGAAAACGTTTTATTTCCATACCATTTTATCAAAATTCAACAAGAAATTCAGTCAAATTATGGATAAATACGGTTACAACGTGGTAAACAGACGACACAAAACCTTAGATAATTCTCTAATGAATAATAAATCCAAGACAATAAAAGAACAACAGAGTGGTGTATACAAAATAACATGCTTAGACTGCCCCTGTTTTTATATTGGCATGACTACACGTACTATGAAAAACGATTTGATGAACATCAGAAAAACAGACCGAACTCTGCACTAGGAAACCATTTGACGGAACAACACCACAAAACGACACTGGACAATTTGGAGATTTTACACAGAGGGAATAATTTCAAAATACTTACATTACTTGAACAATACGAAATTATCAAACATAAGAACAACCAGCATTTATTAAACGACCTCTCCGAGTTCGATAGAAACAACAATATATTCAAGATTATCGACACACCACCAAATAATTTGAATTTCCCGCTATCTAAATGACGCTGACACATCGACCACCACCTTCCTCCCACTTCCGTATCCCGCATTTCCTTGTCCGACATTCTTTCTAGAACAATTCCAGTACACATGTCAGAAACGAAAAAATTGGTAAAAATTGAATTCATAAAGAATTTCGAATCTACGAATGTGGATATCCTCCAAAAAATCACACAACATTTAAGACAACATACAAGAATAGAGATTATCAATACACTGATCAATATACTACAGAGACGGTGAGCATACTTCCAACCTAACCCGAAAAAAAAGACATAGTATAATGTAATATCAATCCATCTTAGTTATTTTATGAGTTAGTTAATATATCAAAATTGTCGAGTAAGCAATAATATTTGTATTTTCAGCTGGCCTGATGATGGCGTGACGCCGAAATCGATAGCCAATAGATTGACTGCTTTATAGTGTGTTTTATTTATAAATACCCTTAATGATATGAAGATGAGCACACTCATGGAGAAATTCATCAATAAGGTTTTCCAATAATGAATTTATCCAAATTTCTGATAAAAATATTATGGGTATTAATAATATTTTTTCGAAACTAAAAGATCATGATACAATAACCAAGATAAGATAGGTAGCTTAAAACGATTTCATCCGTGCGTGAGCACGATGACTCTCGATCGGAAAGACCTTTGAGAAATGAATGGATAGGTAAGAGGGTTTGTTTATCTCGGCTTATTTAGTTAATCGGACAAATCTGCTCACTAGTTAGAATATTTTTCATTATTCTCACTAGTTCTAATTTGAACATACAGGGTGGGCCATCCATAACTTTGCACCCTGAGTTTTGAGCTGTAGGATCGTAAGTTATCACTACTTATGCGTTTCGTCCCTGGCGCACACATTTGGACTCATCAGTATGGCTTGTGTGCGCCATGCCATAGACGCAGGGAATATTAGAGAGTTAGAGCCGCCGAGAGTTGAACTCGGCACCTAGTCGGTTTGAATCTTGAGCGCTAACCTCCAGGCCACCGGAAGCGCTGTGATTGAGCTACGCGGGGGCTATATGAAGTGCCGTCAAGTGATCCCTACACACTCCCCTGCCAGTGACGGAGTGCCGCCACAGAGCTTTTAAATGGAATAATGAAAAAACGCTCTGGGTAGGTCAAATTTTGTTGAAAGAGGGTAAAAGTGCGTTCAACCAGTTTCATATCACTACCCCCTCTTGTCGCAAACCCCAAACAGCTCTCGTTCTCAATAGGGAAAATGGGTCGAACAGCTCACAGGAGTTTTAGGAGATTTTGTCAATGACCCTGCTTCGAGTACAATAAAAATGGAAGAAATGTATTGGGTTTCTCGTACCACTAATAATCCTTTATGAGATGAGTTTGCTCAACGAAATGAACGAACTTGACTTTGATCACCGATTACAATTTTGCGAAACAATGGGTGATACGATAAGTAATAATCTGGACCCCATTTTGAATGTCTGCTTCTCCAATGAATGCTCTTCTTATTTCAATGGATCTATAAAAGTCACGACTGTCCATATTGGTCTGATACCAACCCAAGACTAAGAAGAGATTCACACTCGGTATCCTGAAAAGCTTAATGTCTGGGTCGGAATAGATGTCGGTATTTATGGCGACAATATTGTGGGCCTTTTTTTCATGCACCTCAACCTCAATTGTGATAATTACTTAGACCTCTCAGAAAATAATGGATATGTAAGTGTAATTAATAACATGGTTATTTAGGATTACGTTTGAAAAAATCACTGCAAAATTGGAAAATTTGTAACTACAAAACTTGTAGGATGTAGTGTCGGGTGTCAATTTTCAACATTTTCAAAAATATACCAACTACCACTTAACCAAATGATATAATTTTTTTTTATGTTTGCTAGAACTGGTATAACCCAGCATATATCGCCCAGTAACCGCTTGACGTTGAGTTACGGGACACTATTAGATAAGAACTATATCACAAAAAGTAGAGACTATAAGGATGAAACTTCTCACCTCCTTAGGAAAAAAGTTTCTCAACGATTATAAGAACTCAATATCGGATCGGTATTTAGGAGATCACTTGATCGACCTTGCGTTAATTCCTGGAAATCCTATTCGCGATGTGCTCGCAAATGTTATTTATTTTTAATTAGCGAATTTTTGGAGGCAGATGAAAACCGTTGAATTGAATAATCCGATTATCGAAGAAATAGTACACAGTCATCCTTAAGATGAATATGTCGAGCTCAGTCAGCTTGACATACAACAAGTATACAGGGTCATTCAAGAGGAACCTCACCCATATTTATACGGAAAACTACTGAACGTATTTTCATGAAATTCAGCACTTATAAGTATTTCACGATGCTGATGAAATCTAATATATTTTCAAGGCATGAGCACCTCCGGTTTTTCCGGAAATGACGTCAACTTCCGTTTTTCAAATTAGAACAGCATTTTTTTATTGCAGAAATAGATTCCTTAGAAAATTTCAAGTTATTTTGATGTAACATCTTTCAGTTTTGGTTGGAAAAGGTCTTGGTCGTACCAATAGCATGCTATTTAGATGGAACTCAGTTCCTAGCGCAAGTTGTGAATGTGGAGAAGCAGAAGAAACAATACCTCATCTCATCAATAGTTGTCCCATATATAAATTTCAAGATGGTTTTAGGGCTATTCATACTGTTTCACACTCTTTTTTGGAATGGGTTATAAATTTCAAACGAATATGATACGTATTTTTGTTTTTCTGTTCTTTTTTCTGCCTTTGTCTTCTTATTTCCAGATTCGATGTGAGCAACTTGAAGAAGTCTCTGTCTCCATCAATAGAACACCACTCTTGAAGAAAGAAGTCCCTAATATATATTTCAGCTTATTTTTGTATTTTCACACTCAGACGGGGAGCTAGGGTTTTTTTAATACTGGTGTGAAAACAGCCGAGTAAGATAGCCGAGTTTTGTACAGAATTTTTCGTACGCCACTGGAATATTGGCCGGATAGCGATGCAAAAAATTTTGATTCGCCGAGATAATTTGGGATTTTTCTATTTTCACGTTGAAATCTGGATACGGTACGTTCTCTATACGATGGCCCATGATAAAGCCATCACCAGCACTCATTCCACAGCACCCCCGGGTCGAATATGCCGAATGACGAACGAGTTTTCAATAAAAATATTCTTATCTGGCAAACTAGACATAGGATTGATGTTAAATTTGACAATAGCGTCCAGGAAAATAAACAGATATTAACTTCATATGCCACTTTTACTTGCACCCCCCAGGGGGGTCAGTAGGTAGTCAGCCTACATTTAAAAATTCATAAAAAATCAACCATACATCAGAATGCCATCAAACTGCTGCAGAATCATCTACATTTCGACGAAAAAATAATTCAGTAGTTATCTCTGACTTGCAACCCCTTGGGGGGCTAAAATAACGGCTTAATGATTATTCAAGCAGATACGAATATCTCGAGAACCAGACATAGAATCGACACGAAATTTGGTATTTATTCTTCTCTCTTAATACAGAGAATAACTCTATGACTCACCTCCACTTGCACCTCTGGGTGCTAGCCGAGTTTTCTGTGAGTAATTCATACCTGGGAAACTAGACATAGGATTGAGATCAAATTTCACAATAACATTAAGAAGCATCAACTCACAATTTCTGCATATGCCTCATTCACTTGCACCCCCCAGGGGGACCAGTAGGTACTCGGCTTAATTTTTCAAAATTCATAAAAAATCAACCATACATCAGAATGCCACCAAAGTCCTGCAGAATCATCTACATGTCGACAAAAAAATAATGCAGTAGTCATCATCTCTGACTTGCAACCCCTTGGGGGGCTAAAATAACGGCTTAATGATTATTCAAGCAGATACGAATATCTCGAGAACTAGACATAGAATCGACACGAAATTTGGTATTTATTCTTCCCTCTTAATACAGAGAATAACTCCATGACTCACTACCACTTGCACCCCCTGGGGGGGGGGGGCTAGCCGAGTTCCAGCCGAGTTTTCTGTGAGTAATTCATACCTGGGAAACTAGACATAGGATTGAGGTCAAATTTCACAATAACATTAAGAAGCATCAACTCACAATTTCTGCATATGCCCCATTCACTTGCTCCCCCCAGGGGGGTCAGTAGGTACTCGGCCTACTTTTAAAAATTCATAATAAATCAACCATACATCAGAATGCCATCAAACTGCTGCAGAATCATCTACATTTCGACGAAAAAATAATTCAGTAGTTATCTCTGACTTGCAACCCTTGGGGGCTAAAATAACGGCTTAATGATTATTCAAGCAGATACGAATATCTCGAGAACTAGACATAGAATCGACACGAAATTTGGTATTTATTCTCTCTCTTAATACAGAGAATAACTCTATGACTCACTTCCACTTGCACGAGTTCCAGCCTGGGGGATTAGCCGAGTTCCAGCCGAGTTTTCTGTGAGTAATTCATTCCTGGGAAACTAGACATAGGATTGAGGTCAAATTTCACAATAACATTAAGAAGCATCAACTCACAATTTCTGCATATGCTTTATTCACTTGCACCTCAGGGGGCTTTAAGAAGCATCAACTCAAATTCTGCAGTAGGTACTGGCTTAATTTTTAAAATTCATAAAAATCAACCATACATCAGAATGCCACCAAAGTCCTGCAGAATCATCTACATGTCGACAAAAAATAATGCAGTAGTCATCTCTGACTTGTAACCCCTTGGGGGCTTAAATAACGGCTTAATGATTATTCAAGCAGATACAAATATCTCGAGAACTAGACATAGAATCGACACGAAATTTGGTATTTATTCTTCCCTCTTAATACAGAGAATAACTCTATGACTCACTTCCACTTGCACCCCCTGGGGGGGGCTAGCTGAGTTCCAGCCGAGTTTTCTTTTAGTAATTCATACCTGGGAAACTAGACATAGGATTGAGGTCAAATTTCACAATAACATTAAGAAGCATCAACTCACAATTTCTGCATATGCCCCTTTCACTTGCACCCCCCAGGGGGGTCAGTAGGTACTCGGCCTACTTTTAAAAATTCATAAAAAATCAACCATACATCAGAATGCCATCAAACTGCTGCAGAATCATCTACATTTCGACGAAAAAATAATTCAGTAGTTATCTCTGACTTGCAACCCCTTGGGGGGCTAAAATAACGGCTTAATGATTATTCAAGCAGATACGAATATCTCGAGAACTAGACATAGAATCGACACGAAATTTGGTATTTATTCTTCTCTCTCAATACAGAGAATAACTCTATGACTCACCTCCACTTGCACCCCCTAGGGGGGGGGCTAGCCGAGTTCCAGCCGAGTTTTCTGTGAGTAATTCATACCTGGGAAACTAGACATAGGATTGGGGTCAAATTTCACTATAACATTAAGAAGCATCAACTCACAATTTCTGCATATGCCCTCATTCACTTGCACTTCTTCAGGGGGTCAGTAGGTACTCGGCCTAATTTTAAAAATTCATAAAAATCAACCATACATCAGAATGACATCAAACTGCTGCAGAATCATCTACATGTCGACGAAAAAAATAATTCAGTAGTTATCTCAGACTTGCAACCCCCTTGGGGGCTAAAATAACGGCTTAATGATTATTCAAGCAGATACGAATATCTCGAGAATTAGATAGAATCGACACAAAATTTGTTATTTATTCTTTTCTCCTGATACAGAGAATAACTCTATGACTCACTTCCACTTGCACCCTCGTGGCCAATGGTTTCTGTGAGTAATTCATACCTGGGAAACTAGACATGAGTCAAATTCAAACAGCCGAGTCAACTTTCTGTGAGTAATTCATACCTGGGAAACTAGACATCAGGATTGCAGGTCAAATTTCACAACAACATTATTCAGAAGCATCAACTCACAATTTCTGCAAATGCCCTCATTCACTTCCTCCTAATACAGAGAATAATCCCATGTAGGTACTCGGCCTTAGCCTCGAGTTTTTGAGTAATTATTCCAGAAAAATCAACCATAACATCAGAATGCCACCAAAGTCCTGCAGAATCATCTACTTACTCGGATTTTAAAATTCATAAAAATAATACATCAGTAGTCATCTCACGACTTGCAGTTCATCTTCGACCTTGGGGGCTAAAATAACGGCTTAATGATTATTCAAGCAGATACGAATATCTCGAGAACTAGACATAGAATCGACACGAAATTTGGTATTTATTCTTCCCTCTTAATACAGAGAATAACTCCATGACTCACTTCCACTTGCAACCCCTGGGGGGGGCTAGCCGAGTTTCAGCCGAGTTTTCTTTTAGTAATTCATACCTGGGAAACTAGACATAGGATTGAGGTCAAATTTCACAATAACATTAAGAAGCATCAACTCAATTTCTGCATATGCCATTATTCACTTGCACTTCTCCAGGGTCAGTAGGTACTCGGCCTACTTTTAAAAATTCATAAAAAATCTGAGAGAGCAAGTCTGAGATAACTACTGAATTATTTTCTCGTCGAAATGTAGATGATTCTGCAGCAGTTTGATGGCATTCTGATGTATGGTTGATTTTTTATGAATTTTTAAAAGTATGCCGAGTACTCACTGACTTCTGGGGTGCAAGTGAATGGGGCATATGCAGAAATTGTGAGTTGATGCTTCTTAATGTTATTGTGAAATTTGACCTCAATACTATGTCTAGTTTCCCAGGTATGAATTACTAAAAGAAAACTCGGCTGAACTGGCTAGCTACTTTCAGGGGTGCAAGTGGAAGTGAGTCATAGAGTTATTTCTGTATTAAGAGGAAGAATAAATACCAAATTTCGTGTCGATTCTATGTCTGATTCTCGAGATATTCGTATCTGCTTGAATAATCATTAAGCCGTTATTTAAGCCCCCAAAGGTTGCAAGTCAGAGATGACTACTGCATTATTTTTTGTCGACATGTAGATGATTCCTGCAGGACTTTGGTGGCATTCTGATGTATGGTTGATTTTTTATGAATTTTAAAAATTAAGCCGAGTATCTACTGGTTCTCTTCTGGGGGTGCAAGTGGAATGAGGCATATGCAGAAATTGTGAGTTGATGTTTCTTAATGTTATTGTGAAATTTGACCTCAATCCTATGTCTAGTTTCAGGTATGAATTACTCACAGAAAACTCGGCTGAACTTCGGCTAGTTGATATTTCAGGGGGTGCAAGTGGAGGTGAGTCATAGAGTTATTCTCTGTATTAAGAGAGAAGAATAAATACCAAATTTCGTGTCGATTCTATATCTAGTTCTCGAGATATTCGTATCTGCTTGAATAATCATTAAGCTGTTATTTTAGTTTCAAGGGGTTGTAAGTCAGAGATAACTACCGAAT